>JAVSCE010021024.1:0-15064 GCA_032199065.1 Smutsia gigantea
AGTACTTGTATCAGACAAAATAGACTTCAAAACGAAGAAAGGGCAAAGAGATAAAGAAGGACATTACATAATGATAAAGGGGTCAGTCCAACAAGAACATATAACCATTATAAATATATATGCACCCAATACAGGAGCGCCATCATATGTGAAACAAACACTAACAGAATTAAAGGAGGAAATAGACAGCAATGGACTCATTTTAGGAGACTTCAACACACCACTCACTCCAAAGGACAGATCAACCAGACAGAGAATAAGTAAAGACACAGAGGCACTGAACAACACACTAGAACAGATGGACCTAACAGATATCGATAGAACTCTGCACCCAAAAGAAGGAGGATACACATTCTTCTCAAGTGCACATGGAACATTTTCCAAAATAGACCACATACTAGGACACAAAAAGAAACTCAGTAAATTCAAAAATATTGAAATCCTACCAACCAACTTCTCAGATCACAAAGGTATAAAACTAGAAATAAATTTTAGAAAGAAACCAAAAAGGCTCACAAATACATGAAGACTTAACAACATTCTCCTAATTAATCAATGGGTTAACGACCAAATCAAAACAGAAATCAAAGAATATATTGACACTAATGACAACAACAACACAAAGCCACAACTTCTGTGGGAGGGAGCAAAGGCAGTTCTAAGAGGAAAGTATATTGTAATCCACGCCTATTTAAAGAAGGAAGAACATTTCCAAATGAATAGTCTAAAGATACATTTACTGAAATTGGAAAAAGAAGAAAAAATGAGGCCCTAAGGCACCAGAAGGAGGGACATAATAAACATCAGAGAAGAAATAAATAAAATTGAGAAGAAAAAATCAATGAAACCAAGAGCTGGTTCTTTGAAAAATAAACAAAATAGATAAACCCCTAGCCAGACTCATTAAGAGAAAAAGAGAATCTACACACATAAACAGAATCAGAAATGAGAAAGGAAAAATAATGACGGACCCCACAGAAATACAAAGAATTATAAGAGAATATTATGAGAATCTATATGCTAACAAGCTGGAAAACATAGAAGAAATGGACGACTTCTTAGGAAAATACAACCTTCCAAGACTGACCAAGCAAGAAACAGAAAAACTAAACAGACCAATCACCAGCAATGAAATTGAATCAGTAATCAAAAAACTACCCAAGAACAAAACCCCCGGGGCAGATGGAATCACCTCTAAATTCTACCAGACATATAGAGAAGAAATAACACCCATTCTCCTTAAAGTTTTCCAAAAAATAGAAAAAGAGGGAATACTTCCAAACTCATTCTATGAAGTCAGCATCACTCTAATACCAAAACCTGGCAAAGACCTCACCAAAAAAGAAAATTACATACGAATATACCTGATGAACGTAGATGCAGAAATACTCAACAAAATATTAGCAAACCGAATCCAAAAATACTTGAAGAGGATCATACACCATGATCAAATGGGATTCATTCCAGGGATGCAAGGATGGTACGGCATTCGAAAATCCATCAACATCATCCACCACATCAACGAAAAGAAGAACAAAAACCACATTATCATCTCTATATCTCCATAGATGCTGAAAAAGCATTTGACAAAATTCAGCATCCATTCCTGATTAAAAGTCTCACCAAAATTGGTATAGACGGCAAGTACCTCAACATCATAAAGGCCATATATGACAAACCCACAGCTAACATCACACTTAACAGCGAGAAGCTGAAAGCTTTTCATCTAAGATCGGGAACAAGACAGGGATGCCCACTCTCTCCACTGTTATTCAACATAGTACTGGAGGTCCTAGCCACAGCAATCAGACAAAACAAGGACATACAAGGCATCCAGATTGGTAAAGAAGAGGTCAAATTGTCACTATTTTCAGACGACATGATATTGTACATAAAAAACCCTAAAGACTCCACTCCAAAACTACTAGAACTAATATCTGAATTCAGCAAAGTTGCAGGATACAAAATTAACACACAGAAATCTGTTGCTTTCATATACACTAATGATGAACTAACAGAAAGAGAAACCAGGGAAACAAGTCCATTCACAATTGCATCAAAAAGAATAAAATACCTAGCAATAAACCTAGCGAAGGAAGTGAAAGACTTGTACTCTGAAAACTACAAGACACTCCTAAGAGAAATTAAAGAGGACACTAACAAATGGAAATGCATCCCATGCTCTTGGCTAGGAAGAATAAATATTGTCAAAATGGCTATACTACCTAAAGCAATCCACAGATTCAATGCAATCCCTATCAAACTACCAACAGCTTTCTTCAATGAACTGGAACAAATAATTCTAAAATTCATATGGCACCACAAAAGACCCCAAATAGCCAAAGCAATCCTGAGAAGGAGGAATAAAACGGGGAATTACACTCCCTGACTTCAAGCTCCACTACAAAGCTACAGTAATCAAGACAGTTTGCTATTGGCACAAAAACAGACCCACAGACCAGTGGAACAGAATAAAAAATCCAAACATTAACCCAAACATATACAGTCAATTAATATTTGATAATGGAGCATTGGATATACAATGGGGAGATGACAACCTCTTCAGCAGCTGGTGTTGGAAAAACTGGACAGCTACATGTAAGAGAATGAAACTGGACTTCTGTCTAACCCCATACACAATGGTAAACTCAAGGTGGATCAAAGACCTGAATGTAAGTCATGAAACCATAAATCTGTTAGAAAAAAACATAAGCAAAAATCTCTTGGACATAAACATAAGTGACTTCTTTGTGAACATATCACCCCGGACAAGGGAAACAAAAGCAAAAATGAACAAGTGGGACTATATCAAGCTGAAAAGCTTCTGTACAACAAAGGACACCATCAGTAGAACAAAAAGACATCCTACAGTATGGGAGAATATATTCATAAACGACGTATCCGATAAGGGGTTGGCATCCAAAATATATAAAGAACTCATGCACCTTAACAAACAAAAAGCAAATAATCCAATTAAGAAATGGGCAGAGGACATGAATAGACACTTCTCTAAAGAAGAAATTCAGATTGCCAACGGGCACATGAAAAGATGCTCTACATCGCTAACCATCAGAGAAATGCAGATTAAAACCACAATGAGATATCACCTCACACCAGTGAAGATGGCCAACATCCAAAACCCAAACAACAACAAATGTTGGTGAGGATGTGGAGAAAAGGGAACCCTTCTACACTGCTGGTGGGACTGCAAATTAGTTCAACCATTGTGGAAAGCAGTATGGAGGTTCCTCAAAAAACTCAAAATAGAAATACCATTTGACCCAGGAATTCCACTCCTAGGAATTTACCCTAAGAATGCAGCAGCCCAGTTTGAAAAGACAGATGCACCCCTATGTTTATTGCAGCACTATTTACAATATCCAAGAAATGGAAGCAACCTAAGTGTCCATCAGTAGATGAATGGATAAAGAAGAGTGGTACATATACACAATGGAATATTATTCAGCCATAAGAAGAAAACAAATCCTACCATTTGCAACAACATGGATGGAGCTAGAGGGTATTATGCTCAGTGAAATAAGCCAAGCCGAAAAAAACAAGTATCAAATGATTTCACTCACCTGTGGAGTATAAGAACAAAGAAAAAAACTGAAGGAACAAAACAGCCGCCGATTCACAGAACCCAAGAACGGACTAATAGTTACCAAAGGGAAAGGGACCAGGAAAGATGGGTGGGAAGGGAGGGATAAGAGGGAAAAGGGGGCATTACGATTAGCACATGTAATGTTGGGGGGGCGTGGGGAGGGCTATACACCTCAGAGAAGACAAGTAGTGATTCTATAGCATCTCACTATGCTGATGGACCGTGACTGTAATGGGGTTGGTGGGGGGGACCTGATGAAGGGGGTAGTTTAATAATCATAATATTGCACATGTAATTGTAGATTAATGATCCAAAATAAATTATAATAATAACATAAATAAATAATATCAAAAAAAAGAAATCATCAGGATTTAGTTTGAATAGTTTCAGCACACTATCAAAAAAACCCTTTCTAGAAATCCTGCCATTTTCAACAAGGATGGACTTAAAGGATATTATGCTAAGTGAAATACCCAGGTGGAGAAAGACAAATACCATATGATTTCACTTATATGTAAATCTAAAAACAAATCAAAAAATGAACAAAACAACAATAGACTCATAGACACTGGTTGTTACCATGGCAGGAGAGTTGGGGTGGGTACATGAAATATGTGAAGGGGATAAAGTGGTACAAAATCTCAATCACAAATTAGTCATGGGGATGAAAGCACAGCCTAGACAATGTAGTCATTTCTGTAACATCTTTCTATGTTGACACTAACTACACTAGTTGGGGTGAGCTTTTAATAATGTACACAACTGTTGAATCATTATGTTGTATACTTGAAACCAATATAATATTGTATGTCAACTATACTTCAATTTTAAAAATAAAAAAGAAAAAAATTAAAAATTAAAGATTTTAAAAAGAACTCTTTCTTTTAAATGTTATTTTTAATTACATTTTACTTAAAAGGTCCATGTTCTTATAAATAAGAAAATTTCATGTCAGTCCCCCATGACCAATAATTTCCCAACTACACTCACACATAAATGCATATATACATATGCTCACACATGGAAAAAAACCAATTTGGGGGTAAACTTTTAAGGATTTCATATATGAAAAGTTATCCTGAGGATAAATCCCCTCCCAAGCAAGAAGCATATCCAGGGTAGGAAGATAATCTTCTTTCAACCATCAAAGTAAGTCTGCTTTTCCGTAGTTGTGGGTGTGAGTCTATTACCATCTATTTTAAAGACATCCATCTATATCTACTGGCAGCCTTTAACTTTTTAGTTTGGCCCTCGTTATTAGCCATCTGGCAGGTGTAAAGGGACCAATAGCAAAGATGAAGTGTTTTCTAGAGAATAAGAAAGCCCCCAGGCTTGTGCAGAGAACTTGACTATTGGAAAATAAATGGGGTGCCTATGGAGAAAACACACAAGTTTGGAGAGAGAATTGACTATTGGGGAAGAGGACTCCCACCAACCAGAGGGGAGAATTCACCTGTCTGAGAGAGGGAGGATTTCCTGCAAGGGAAGAATCCACTAGCTTGTAGTAGATAACCATCCTCCCTGGGGTAATAATGCATCAATTGGGGTAGGAAACTTCCCTAGTGGGCAAAAAACCTCACTTTCTGGGAGCGGAAGGGGGTAATCCATTGCAGTCTATGAGGAGCTGATTGTTGAAAGAGAATATGTACATACTGAAAGAGAAACTCCAAAAGCTCTTGAAGAAAATCAGGCTAAAAATTTCTCTCCCTACTCAAAATTAATCTGGCACCCTGAAGCCTCTTTGCTAAGTCTGATCTACTCTGAATACTCTAAAGAGTAGAATTTGAAATAAGTACTGTCTGATCTCAGAGACTCTATTTGAACTGCAATGAGGGGACAGAAGATTTACAAAGCCACAACTCAGGTTTATCTTACTTCTCTTTGATCCTACTTTTATAAATTGTTTTCTTATCTGACACAAAGGAGCTCCAAAGATGGAAGAGACAGAGTCTTCCATCTAGTTAGTCTCATCCAGCTAGGACATGTTAGAGCCCATACCTTGGTCCACAGGGTAATGGGAGGACATTTTCCTCAGATTCGCATGCATACTTAAAAAAAAAGCAGTAGCCAAAAATAGTGACCAGGCTCTTGGGACAATCTAAAAACTGAGAAAAGAAAAACTGCTTATAGTGACTTTGCTTTCCTCTGTTTCTTCATAGCTAAGGGTGTCTCTGAAATTTTACCTGGCTTGAGAGGTCCCAACAGTTGTCAGAAGAAATTGATATCCAGGGGCTCAGGCTCAGTAGATTGATTATAATGTAAGGGGATTTGATTTTTTTCACTCCCATCATTAAAGTCAGACCAACGCAAGGAAATAGGGCTGAAACAAAGAAACTCATATCCCACGAATTATTTACAAATAGCAAGAGATAATGCATTAATTTAACTTGAATAGCACTGTGCTTCTAATGAAGTAACAGTTGCAGAGTTATTGATAACTGATAACACTACAAGATCTCTGGAATAGCTGTGTAAAGAACTCAACAGTCCCTCTCCTTAGTGAAACAACGACTTAACTGGTGAAATTTTTTTTTAAACATTTTTTAAATTTCTGGAAATTGTTATAAAGGCATACATCAGATGGTGAAAATTTATTCAAGAAAATCTACTAATCTCAGTTAGAACAATGAGAATCTGTGATATTAGAAACAGAAACTACTCCCAAGCCTGCCCTCCTCAGCTCCCTATTATAGAAGTTCTTTCTACTCCAGGAGATCTACTTAAGGTAGATGTATTAAAAAAAAGATAGGGTTTTTGCCTCCCTCCAGCTCTTAGTCTAGGGCTAGTTTCACCCTAGGAAGAGAGGCCAAACAGAACTGCTTATTCCCCAAGCTGAACATTCTGAAAAGTATTCTGGGTGGGCACAGTGAAAAGTACAGGTCTTCTCCTCCCGCACCTAACTCCCTCTTGTGGGTCTAAAACTTTACCCCAGGTAGAGCAACCCAAGTACACTGGTATTTTGATTTCCTAAACCTAATTAGATCATTACATGGAGAACACTGGGAAGAAGAAGCCAAAGAGAGTAAGGGGCCAAGAAAACCAAGGGCCATAATCCCTACTCAGTGTCTACTTTGAGAGCATGAGTGTCACTCCGTGAGAAGTGGGTCACTGTCTATGCCCACAGATCCAGTGCAGTGGTAAAAGCTTCTTTCCAAGGGAAGGGTCTGCCTTAATGATGAACACTGAAGCTCTGCCTGACTTTAGAACATAGCAAGGGGATTTTATGCCTTAGGGCTTTTTCAAAAACAGTGGAAATTTTGGAGGAGAGCGATTAAGAGGAAACTGACATCTCTGTTGTACTTGTAACAATTGAAAATGGAAGAGAAATCAGAAGTTTAATGGAAAGAGAAAAGGTAAAAACTTACAGAATCACTCTAGGGATTGCACTTAAATCTAGGGGTTATGAAGGCTGTGCACATGTGCTAGGCTTCACCCACTCAAAAGGAACCAGAGTGGGACATAGTAAACACTTTAAAGCTTTGTCTTAGACTTAGATTCATTAGCAAAGGGTGGAAGCCAGAAGCAATACTAGCTCAAAGTGCTTAAGCACAAACTCTGACCAATCATTGGCTGAAAAATAAGCCACTATGACACAGTGTTAACTCACAGAAATCCAAACTTAAATCACACTCATTCCTGGAATACTAGAAGACTACCACGCACACTCTCAGGAGCAATTGGACAGTAAATATCTGAGCCAGTAGCCCCTGGATAAACAATGGGCAAAAGTATAAACTCTATGAACTATGAAAGCCCTCTTTAAGACACGGACATAATTTATGATAAGGTAAATTTAACTAGCAAAGGGATCATAAACACAACTTTAGAGCAAACAAAAACTGATGGAGACTCCTTAGGTACCAAGACTAAATGAAAATTACAAGGAAAAAATTTAAGCATGGCCATAAGAAGCATGGACAATTCAGGAGGAAAAAGAATTCAGAGATTAAGTTCAGCCAAGTCTCTAACAAATAGACAAATTGAAACAATAACAAGCACGGGGTTGTTGAATCAGTATAGTCGGGTTCTCTAGAGAAAGAGAACCAATAGGATGGATAGAGAGAGAGAGATGGGAGATTTGTTTTAGGAATTGGATCACATGGTATGGATGCTGATAAGTCCTATAATGTGCCATCTGCAAACTAGAGAAACAGGAAAGCTAGTAGTGTAATTCAGTCCAAGACCAAAGGCCTCAGAATCAAGGGGCTGATGTGCAAATCACGATCTGGGTCCAAAAACATTAAAAACAGGAGCAGTGATATCTGAGGACAGGAGAAGATGGATGCCTTATCAAAAGCAGAAAGAGAGTGAATTTGCTTTTCCTCCAGCTTTTTGAACCATACATTTGTCCTCAGTGTATCTGATACCCACCCTCACTCTAAAGGGTCATCTGCTTTATTTAGTTCACCAATTAAAATGCTAATCTTTTCTGGAAACACCCTCAGAGACACACCTAGAAATAATATTTTACCAGCTATCTGTGCATCTCTTAGAGTTTCAAATGAATTAACTATCAAAATCAGTATCAGATTAGCTAAAATATATTGTCCAAAAAGCCAGTTATCAAAAAATATTAGAAGACATGCAAAGAAAAAGAAAAATATGACCCATACACAAGAAAAAGGAAGACACTAGAAATTGTCTTTGATTGGACTCTTATTCTAGACTGAGTAGACAGGACTAAAAAGCAGCTATTAAAAATGTATTCAAAGAATTACAAGAAACCATGTTTAAAGACTTAAAGGAAGGCATCATGACAATATCTTATGAAATAGAGAAAACTAATAAAAAGATAGAAGTGATTTTTTGAAAGAATCAAATATAAATTTTGGATTTGAAAAATATAATAACCAGAATGAAAATTTACTAAAGTGACAGAACAGTATATTTGAAGTGGCAGAAGAAATAATCAGAAAATTTGAAGAGAGATCAATAGAGATAATGAAACTTTAAGAACAGAACAAACTTATGAAAATAAACAGTCTCAGGGAAATGTGGGAGACCATAAAGTTCACCAAACACATTAAGAGTACCAGAAGGAGAGGAGAGAGAAAAAGGAACAAAAACAGTATGTGAAAAATTAATGATTAAAAACTCCCTAAGTTTGATTAAAAGCATTAATCAACACACCCAAGAGGCTCAATAAACTCCAAGTAAAATAAGCACTAAAAGATCCACACCTAGACACACCTAGTGAACATGTTGAATGCCAAACACAGAGAAAACCTTTGAAGTAGTAAAAGAAAAATGACTCATCAAAAAAGGAATCTAAGTAATATTAAAAGCTGCCTTCTTTATAAATAATTGAAGACAGTAATAAATGATATATTCAAAGTGCTGAAAGAATAAGTTGTTAACTAAGAATCTCATATCTAGCACAACTATTTTTCAAAATGATGTCATCAAAAATGGTGGAATAGGGAACTCCAAAACTCCATGAAAGCAATGATTATATTGACAAAAATCTGTCAAAATCAAGTTTTTGGTATTTTTGAAACTAACCAAAAACTTAAAATAGTAAAGGAAATGGTTAGAGAATAAAGAAGCTGCTAAATTTCAGTAAGAGAGTATTATGGTATCATAAGAAACCTACCTAGCACATCTACTCCCCAGCTTGGTGGTGGCCTTGGAGATGGTGTCTTGTGTTCCTTTCCTGACTTGCTGATGCCAAAGTAGGAGATACGTGTCTTGTCAAAAAATTTTGATTGCATGTTTCACTTGTCTGGTGGTTCCCTGAGGGATTAACTCAGGCTTGCCTTTGTTTTTCCCACCTCAGAAATTTCTCAGGACTAGAGTGGCCTCTTGAGTGACATTTTCAAAATCTCGTAAAAGCAACTTTACCAGCTTCAGTCACCTGCAGCAAGGTATAACAGATAAGGCAAGCACCAAATAGATGGAAACAGCTAGGAAGGAAGAAGCTAGGAAGGAGACACATAGTGGAATAAGAGTTTAAGAAGTTCCTGCATTTACTGGGGAATCTACAAGCCCAGGCCATGTCAAGAGATGGATTAATTCTCAAAAAAGAAAAATATCTTAGATGACCCTAAATTATCACATCTGACTGATCTTTGGGCTCCAAATAAGTAGGATTTTAAAGCAAAGGAAGAGTTTTGAATGGCCTGGCTAAATATAGGAGTACCTAGACACAGAGCCAAAATTAAATGAGCAGACCAGGATATTTTTATAGTCTCCAGTCATTTAAGTAAATCTGTCAAATCACTAGATGACCACAAAGCAACAGAATAAGGATTTCAGTGACCACACAAAACAAAGTACAGAGTCTTACAAAAATATTTCATAATGTCAATATATAAACTACAAAACATGACAGGCAGCAGCAACAAACCTCAGGGAGGGTCATCTTATTTCCAGATTTATAACATTAAAATCTTCAAAATATCATTTTCAATAAAAAATTGAGACATGCATAAAAACAAGAAAGTAAGCCCCATTCCCAGAAAAAAATAAGCTAATAGAAATTATTGCAGACTAAAGCATGGTGTTGGCTACACTAGACAAAGATGTTAAATTAAGTATGTTCAAAAAGGTAAAGAAACCATGGACAAAGAACTAAAGAATCAGGAGAACAACATCTCAAAAAATACAGAATATTAATTAAAAGACATAAATTATTAAATAAATGAAATAGAAATTCTAGAGATGAAAAGCATAATAACAGAAATGAAAATTTCACTGGAGGTGTTCAACATCAAATCTGAGCAGAAAAGAGAGATAATCAGGAAACTTGAAGATAGTTCAATGGAGATTATTCATTAAGGAGAAACAAAGATAATGAAGAAAAATGAACAAAACCTCGGAGAACTATGGGCCATTATAAAGCATGCCAAAATTCTCATAATTGAAATTCCAGATGGATAGAAGGGATAGAAAAATTATTTTATGAAATAATGGCTGAAAATTTCGTAAACTTAATGAAATAGATGAATCTCCAAGCATGATAAAATCAGAGGTGCACAGAGACTTATTATAATTAAGCTACTGAAAGCCTAACACAAAGAGAATCTTTAAAGCAACACAAAAGGAGGCTTTTCACATCTAAAGTATCCTGTTAGATAGAAGTCAATTTTTCTTCAGAAACCATGGAGGGCAAAAGGAAGTGGGATGGCATAAAGTACTGAAAGGAAAAAAAATTTTTTCAACCAAGAATTTTATATCCAGCAAAAATGTGTTTTAAAAATGTAGAGGAAATAAAGATTTCCAAATAAACAAGGACTGAAGGAATACATCTCTAGTAGAACTTCCTTACAAAAAGTGCTAAAATAAGTCTTTCAGGCTGAAATGAAAGGACACTAGATGGTAACTTGAAGCCATACAAGTAAATAAAGAACAATGGTGAAAGTAACTACATAGATAAATACAAAAGCCAGTATCAATGTACTTTGATTTGTAACTCTGTCCTTCAAGAGGATATAACAACTATATACACACCTAATAATAGTGTGCCAAAAATATATAAAAGTTAACAGAATTAATGGAGAAATAAAAGTTCTACAATAAGAGTTGGTGACTTCAACAATGTACTTTCAATAATGGTTAGGTTAGAACAACCAGAAAATAGATCATTAAAGAAACAGAGGACTTGAAAGCAACTAAAAACCAATGAGACCTAACAGACATACACAGACCACCACAAAATAGAATACACATTCTTTTGTTTTCAAATATATGTAGAACAGTCTCCAGTATGAGGGCATAAAACAAGACTCAGCAAAACTCGAATGTTGAAGTCAAAGTATCTTCTTAAATACAGTGGAATAAAATTAGAAATTAATAAGAGTAAAACTGTAAATGTCACAAATGTATTATATTAGTCAATGCATTCTTAAAAACATATGAGTAAATAAAGCCACAAGGATAACTAACACTTTGAAAATAATGAAAACAAAAACACAACATGCCAAAACTAAGGGGATGCAAGAAAGCAATGCTCAATGGGAATTTATACTTTGAAATACCCACATTAAGAAAAAATACCTCAAATCAATAACCTAAAATTTCTTTAGGTAATGAAAACAGGAAGTGCAAAAAAAAAAGACAGCAGAAGGAAGGACATTATTATTTCTTAATAGGACCACATCAGAGATAAGTGAGAGAGAATAGAAAAATAATAGAATAAACAAAACAAAACCTTGATTCATTGAAATATCAACAAAATTGACAAAAGTTTAGCAATAATTTTAAGAATAAAAATAAAAGATTCAAATTACTAAAATCAGGAATGAAAGTAGGCACATCACTACGACCTTCTAAAAATAAAAGGGATTTACAAGATTTCTGTAAATAATTGTATATTAACAATCAGATAACCTAGATGAAATGGAAGTTACTAGAATTACACATGATGTATAAACTGACTCAAGAATCATAAAGTCAGAGCACACCTAAAACAAGAAAAGATATTGAATCAGTAAGCAAACATCTCCACAAAAGGAAACTCCAGAACCAGATGGATTTGCTAATGAATTCTACCAAAATGTAAATAATTAACGCCAATTCTATTGAAAACATTGTATAAAAATAGAAAATAAAGGAATATTTCGTAACACATTCTATGATGCCAGCATTATCTTGATACTGAGGCCACACAGTGACACCCTTCCCTCCTTCCCCAAAAAGAGAGAGAACTACAGAACACTACACTTACAAATATAGGAGCAAATAACCTCTAGATAATACAGTATGTTAAAAGGAATACACAACATAACCAAGGGGGATTTAACCTTAAATACAAGGGTATTTCAGCATTTAAAAAATCAATAAATGTCATACATCACATTAACAGAATAAAGCAAAAAACAAAATTGTTGCAAACAAAGAATATTATAAAATTTAAAATATTTCCATTATAACTATAATCAACAAACTAGGAAAACAAGGAGTTTTCTCAACAGTATAAAAGGCACTTATAAAATACACCCAGCTGACATCATACTCAATGGTGAAGATCTGAAAGCTTTCAACCTAAGATAAGGCACAAAACAAGAATAGAGACTCTCATCACTTCTATTCAACATTATATTGGAATTTCTAGTCAAACCAACCAGGCAAGAAAAACAAATAAAAGAAATCCAAATTAAAAAATAAGATGTAAAATTATTTCTATTTTCAGGTCTTATACAGAAACTTATATCTAGACAAACTTAAAGAAGCCACCAAAAAAATGATTTGAGCTAATGAATGAGTTCAACAGTTTCAGAATAGAGTAGTACTCAAAATTCAATTATGTTTCTATGCACTGGCATTAAAAAAAATGAGATGATATTAAGACAACTCCAAATAAACATTTAAAATAATTAAATATATAGGAATATAAACAAAAAGACAAGAGACTTTCTACATTAAAAACTACAAAATATTTTAGAAAGAAAGTAAATACCTAATAATTGAAAGGACAAACCATAATGGATTGAAAAACACAATATGGTTAAAATGGTGATACTCCCCAAAACAATCAACATATTAGTGTCAATCATTTTAAAAAATCTCATGGACTTTATGGCAGAAACTGAAAAGCTGATCCTAAAATTCATATTTAAATGTCCATGGACAAATGAATGGATAAACAAAATATGATGCATACATAACATGAAATATTTTTCACCTTTAAAAATGAAGTTCTGGATTAAAGATGGTGGCATGAGAGGTGAGACAGAGGCTTCCTCCTAAAACTGCATATAATATGAAAATATAATTGATACAACTAATCCTGAAAGAGCAACAGGAAAGAGGACTGCGCCAAACTGCATACACCTTGAGAAATAATAAAGTTCATGGAACAGGCTAATGTAGCAAAGCCATGGCCCAGTGGGACCCAAGCCATTCCCCCACCCCAGCTCACCAGCAGGAGGAAGAGAAACAGAGCAGGGAGGGAGTGGAGGACAGGGACTGCTGAATACCTAACTCCAGAGATCTGCTCTGGGAGCACAAATCTACATTTCATGGTGCTTTCATGGTACTCTCATGATTAGAGGTTAAGAAAGCTAAGATAGGCAGAATACCTGGAGAGACAGAGATTCCAGCTGCTTGTGGAAAGCAGGGATGCATATCCAGCTGCTCTGGGACAAAAGAAAGGCAGACAGTCTGAGAGACTTCGTAAAAGCAAGAGGGCTGCTAAAGGGGCAAGGACTGCACAGAGCTTCCTGCTCAGGAGAAAGGACAGGTAGACAAAATTGTCCAGGTGCACTCTGCCCAGCAGGTTGGGAACTCTCTCAAACTTCAGGAGCTCCAGCTCCCTGGTTGGATACAGAGCTCCAAGGACCCCCTCTGTGATATGCAGCCTATTCTGCCTTTCTCCCGGCCAGCCCCACCTGGCTCACAAAAAGGCAAACCCTACCCTGGGGTTAGGCCACGCAGAGGGTAGCCCCATCTACAGCAACTACAAACGCAAAGCATAGAGGCTTATGCCTGTGTGCTCGGCCCACTGGTTTTGACAGTGGAGACAGGCATAGAAGCTGGGAAGCTGGAAACAGCACTTTCCTCCCACAAGGCACCAACCATTAATTACTAAGCAAATGCAAAACTAAACGGACTAACCCCAAAGTCAATCAAGGGACAGACAAAGAGTACAGAGTATGATACCTAATATATAAATAATGGAGGAGGAAGAAAAAGGAGGAGAAAAAAAGAACCTTTAGATTGTGTTTGTAATAACATATTAAGTGAGTTAAGTTAGACTCTTAGATAGTAAGGAAGTTAACCTTGAATATTTGGTAACCACGAATCTAAAGGCTGCAATGGCAATAAGTTCATACCTATCCATAATCACGCTAAATGTGAATGGTCTGAATGCACCAGTCAAAAGACATAGAGTCACTGAATGGATTAAAAAACAAGACCCAACTATATGCTGTCTACACCAAACTCGCTTAAAACCCAAAGACATACACAGACTAAAAGTAAAGGGATGGAAAAAGATATTTCTTGCAACTAACTGGGAGAAAAAAGCAGGAGTTGCAGTACTTGTATCAGACAAAATAGACTTCGAAACAAAGAAAGTCACAGGAGACAAAGAAGGACATTACATAATGATAAAGGGGTCAGTCCAACAAGAGGATATAACTATAATAAATATCTATGCACCGGGGTATTATGCTCAGTGAAATAAGTCAAGCTGAAAAAGACAAGTACCAAATGATTTCACTCATATGTGGAGTATAAGAACTAAGGAAAAAAAAAAACTGAAGGAACAAAACAGCAGGAGACTCACAGAACCCAAGAACGGACTAATAGTTATCAAAGGGAAAGGGACTGGGGAGGATGGGTGGGAAGGGAGGGGCAAGGGGGAAAAAGGGACATTACGATTAGCAGATGTAATGTTGGGGGGGCACGGGGAGGGCAGTACAACTAAGAGAAGACAAGTAGTGATTCTATAGCATCTCACTACGCTGATGGACAGTGACTGTAATGGGGTTGGTGGGAGGAACCTGATGAAGGGGTAGT
>JAVSCE010021025.1:0-32071 GCA_032199065.1 Smutsia gigantea
CCTCTGTCTGCACAGCCGTCCCGCACAGCTGTCCTCTGGGCCCTCTGTCTGCACAGCCGTCCTCTGGGCCCCTCTGCACAGCCGTCCTCTGGGCCCCTCTGTCTGCACAGCCGTCCTCTGGGCCCCTCTGTCTGCACAACCATGCTCTGGGCCCCTCTGTCTGCACAGCCGTCCTCTGGGCCCCTCTGTCTGCACAGCCGTCCTCTGGGCCCCTCTGTCTGCACAGCCGTCCCGCACAACCGTCCTCTGGGCTCCTCTGTCAGCACAGCCGTCCACGCGGCCGTCCTCCTGGGCTCCTCTGTCAACACAGCAGATCCCGCCACACGGCCGTCCTCTGGGCTCCCTCTGTCTGCTGGCAGGTCTCTGGGCTCCTCTGTCCAGCACAGCAGTCCCTTCGGCCGGAGTCCTCTGAGCTCCTCTGTCCCAGCACAGCAGGTCCCTTGCAGGCCGTCCTCTGGGCCCCTCTGTCTGCACAGCCGTCCTCTGGGCCCCTCTGTCAGCACAGCCGTCCCGCACGGCCGTCCTCTGGGCCCCTCTGTCAGCACAGCCGTCCCGCACAGCCGTCCTCTGGGCCCCTCTGTCTGCACAGCCGTCCCGCACAGCCGTCCTCTGGGCTCCTCTGTCAGCACAGCCGTCCCGCACGGCCGTCCTCTGGGCTCCTCTGTCAGCACAGCCGTCCCGCACGGCCGTCCTCTGGGCTCCTCTGTCTGCACAGCCGTCCTCTGGGCTCCTCTGTCAGCACAGCCGTCCCGCACAGCCGTCCTCTGGGCTCCTCTGTCAGCACAGCCGTCCCGCACGGCCGTCCTCTGGGCTCCTCTGTCTGCACAGCCGTCCCGCACGGCCGTCCTCTGGGCTCCTCTGTCAGCACAGCCGTCCTCTGGGCTCCTCTGTCTGCACAGCCGTCCCGCACGGCCGTCCTCTGGGCCCCTCTGTCTGCACAGCCGTCCCGCACGGCCGTCCTCTGGGCCTCTGTCCTCGGCGCTGCCACCACTCCGGCCTCCGCTCTCCTGCAGCCCTGCCGCCCTGCCGCCGTGTCACGTGCAGAGCACCGGGCGGAGCTCTTCATAGCGAGTCAACAGCCATGTACTGCCCACAGGTGTGCAGTGAGCTAATCAGCCAGGGCCAGGTGAGAATCCTGGCCCCAGGAACTCTCATTGTATCCACACTCCTCTTGGAGGATATCTGCCTTAATCTGACGTGTTGACATGTAGCAGCTCTCGGCTCCAGCCCTCCTCTTGCAGACAGGCAAGAAGCCCTGTCTCAGCCCCCAGGCTGTAGAGGCTGGGGGGTAAGGGAGGCACTGTCTCTTGGGGACCCACACAGTGTCCCAACAGCCCCATCCTGTGATGGCCTCTACTGCCCATGGCCCCACAGCCCCACAGCCCCACAGCCCCACCCTGACACTGCCAGGGGGCTGCAGCCCATGCTCTGCCTTAGCCCAGTGGGTGCCTTCAGAAAACCCAAGTTGTGTGGCTTTGGTATGCTCAGGCCAGCATCTGGGGACAGATCCCAAGGAGGATGTGGCTCTTGGGGATGCTGGAGACTCAGTGTGGGCCATGGGACCTCCACTGCCCCTTTTCTGGTCTCATTCCGGGACCCAGGTGCCCCCTGGACTTGGAAATGACCAACAACAGCCAATGGGACCCACAGTGTGGACTCAACGGGCGTGAAGCTGTGCTGACCCCAGGGGAGCAGGTCTGGGAGAGCCGGCTAAGCCAGGAGAGGCCTTGGGTCAGCCTGGGGAACAGCGTCCACACAGGCCCCAGTGGATCTGGTCAGGGTTGGGGACATGAGTGGATGGCCCAGGGCTTCCGGAAAAATCCCCAAGATGTGGGCAGGCAGAAGAGGCATGGGAGAGAGCAGAGCCCCACAAGAGGGCCTTGGCCAGGGCTGCAGGGTGGCTGCTGGGATGTGGCCCCAGAGAGGGCTTCCACAGAGGCCACCAGCAGCTGTGGCCGAGCAGCCTGACAGACACGGAGGCACTGTCCTGGCGAGGAGGACAGTAGTCATGCCTGGAGGCCAGCGGCAGGGTTTGGGTGCAGGGTGAGCTGAGAGCCTCTAGCTGCCTGGTTCAGGGAGGGCTGTGCTGAGGGACGGGGTGGAGGACAGGCTAAAGCCCAGGTCCTCTCCTGCCTACCTCATGGCACCCCCAGGGCCCACCTTGGCCATAGGGGTCAGAACAGACAGGTGCTCTGGGCCACGGCACGCAAAGGCATGCCGGGCTCGCTGAGGTGGAGCCTCGCTGGGGGCCCCATCACCGGCAATGAGGAATGGGAGGCGGGGCCTCCAGGCAGGAGCTGCAGAGGGTTTTCCCAGAGGAGGCCACATCTGGGCCAGGGTCCGGTCAGTGAGGTCTTGTGTGGCCAATGAAGGGGCGCTGCCTGGATGGGAGTGGGGGAAAGGAGCCTCTGGGGGCTCCCAGGGGAGGCCACAGCAGGGCAGAGTCCCGGCAGGCAGTGTGATCTGGCCCTTGGTGACCACTCCCCGGGGACAGACAGGTGTGAGAGCAGTAAGCCCACACCGGCCTGCACCTCTCGTCCCAGCCCCATCCTGACCCAGATCTCGCTACATCTGAGCAGGAAGGGAGTTGGGATCTGAGATCGGGCCGCCGCCCCAACCCCGCTGCCAGACTCGAGCACTGAGAGGGTGGGCCCCGTGTGCAAATGGCCCCCGCCCAGCTCATCCTGGAACTGGTTCCAGGTCCCCTGGGCCCAGGCCCTTCCTGTATCTGGGGCAGACTGACCTGGGGGGGGCCAGGATGAGGGTCCTGCTAATCTGCAGTCCCGGGGGGACAGTCTGCCAGGTTTGCAGCAGGTGGGGGCTGGCAGGTGGGGTTGGGTTTCCAGTTGGCCCCTTCCCAGGCGCCGACACCTGCCCTGGGTGCAACAGGCCCAGTCCGGGGCTGTCACAGATATAGCACCTTCACCGCTCACCGGCTGTCCAGGGAACAAGGGCTGGCACTAGGCTTTGGCCAAGCAGGGAGGTGGGCGTGGAGGGCCAGGGCCCAAGGGAGGCGCAGTTGGAAGCGAGACGCCCGCCCTCTTCCCAGCAGCTTCTCTCAGGGGCCGCTCCCATGCCCCTCCCTACTCACTGAAGCCCAGGGCCCAAAGGGGACCTCAGGGATGAGGGGTGAGAATGGAGCAGCCTTAGGAGTACAAGGGGGTCCCCTTTCCAGAACACAACCACCCTGCATCCAAACCCCAGGTCGGATGAAGTGGCCAGTGGGGAGGAGGTGGGGAGGCCGCTGGGGGACAGCTCTCAAGGGCACAGATCAGCCCAGCCCACAGTCCGGGCTGGCCCTGCTTCCCAGCCTGGCTCTCAGGACCCCTGGGAGGAGTCTGTGAGCACATTTCAGTGGCCATGATACCCCCCCTCCCTCCCACTGCCTCCTCAGTATCCCACCATGTGAGATGGGCCGACCTGTCCCTGGGTCCCCTGCCATCACTGGGTCTTTGATGGCTGTGTCTAGGTGCTCATGCTCGGGACGGCCTGAAGCCGGCTTTGACCAGTCTCCTGTGCACTGGCCCATCCTGGGCCCCCTGCCTGGTTCTGGCTTGCCCAGGGGACTGGGCCATCGCCAACCTCCGGATCTGCCTTACAAACTCCCAGCCTTGTCAGTGCCACACACCACAAATACTCATGGAGCCCTGACCCTGTGGTGGGTCAGGTTCACCATCCAGTGGCCATGTGCTCGCGTGTGTGCCCCACATCCACATGCATGTGCACGCGTGTGTTCTGCATGTCTGTGTAGGGACGGGTCAGGCTAGAGTTCTTGGTTGGACTTGCTGATCGGGCCCTGGGCCCCCTGGTCAGCTTGGCAGGATCAGGGGCCCGACACACTGCCAGCAGGAAGCTGGGGCCTGTGCTCCCAGCCAACCTGCCACACGCTGCCTGTCGCTCCTCCCTGGGCGGCTGCGGGCTGAGATGGGCCTCTGCCTGCCAAGGCCCCTGTCCACCCCCCTTCAGTCTGGGGCCCTGCAGGCACAGTCCAGAACTGGAGCCGGGAGGAGGGCCACACCACAAGCCAGACCAGACCCGGAGGCCTCAGCAAAACCACGAGTTCCCAGCACTGAGAGCCCCCCATCTGGCAGGCTGGGGTGGGGAGATGGGCTCCCAGCCTACAGCCCCAGCCCCTCAGGGTTCCCACATATGCAGCCTGGTCTCCAGAGAGGGGTGGCCCCCCCTAGGTCGCACACAGACTGGAGGTGCTCCTAACAGTGGCACCCTGACTCCAGCACCCCCCTAGCCATCCTTCAAGGCCCACCACCACCCAATCTGCCAGGTACCCTCCTATTTACCCCCAAGAGCAGGCCTCAACTCTGAGCCAGTACCTGTGGCCTGAAGCTCTGATTTGGGGGAAGTTTGCAAAACCCACAGAGCACCCCCAGGCAACACCCAGTCTGAGCAGGGCACCCCAGGTTGGCCTCAGAAGTTTCTAGCAAATTCCCTTGGTCCTGCCCCTGGCCCCCTCTAGCTACGCAGGGCTGCAGATCCCCTGCAGCCCCTTACCCCTGACCCCCAGCCCCAGGCTGCCCCTCTGAGTGACATGCCAGGTGGCGACACCCCTAGGGTCAACCACAAAGTGTTAAGCTCCAGCCAGACAGCAGGACATGCACTTCCCATCGCCTGTCACCCAGGGCCACTGTCCAGGCAAGAGGGAGCCCAGCTGGGCACAGGCGCTGACCTGGTCAGGCCAGCAACCTCACCACTAACCCTCATGGCCATCACCACTTGCCCTCTGGACCCCAGCTACTGCCCTGCATGTGGACATCCTGACTTCTGGTGTGTTTCCTGCAGGCGGTTGAGGGGCCTTGCACTGGGGGGAGCCTTTCCCACAGGTGTTTCTCCTTCATGGCGAGGGTGGGGTCACACAGCTCCACTTGGGGGTGGGCACAGACAGGGGCAATCCCTTGGGTCTGTCCTCAGGAGTGGTCCCAAGTCACCCTGTCAAGCCAAACCCATCCCTACTCCTCCCGCGGCCCCCTGGCTCGGAGCCCAGCGGCCCACAGAGCTCATTAGCACAGCGGCAGCCCTGCCGAGCTCACTTTAATTGGGGCCGGCAGGACGTGAGAACCCCGGGACCCCGTGCCCGGGCCTGGGGGGGTGCCCGCCTGAGCTGCCCGCGGCGGGCCCGGATTAGCACGGCTCAGTGGGCCCGAGAGTGGTAATTAGAGCTGTCTGCCCTGGCCGGGCCTGCAGTAGGAGCCCTGTGCCCACAGCCCTTAAGGGCCACATCAGCATGCCCCCCATCCTGCCACACACTGGGGCCTGCCTCAGTTTCCCCTTCTGAAAGTTGGGCTGGTGTGCCAGTCACAGGGTTGTGGGTAAAGTGGCTCATGAGTGGATTCTGGCTTCTGAGTGGGCTGTAGGTGTGGCCAGCCACTCCAGGACCCTTGGGGACCCAGGACCTTGGGCCAGCTTCTGCCTCCAGCCTCCCAGAGCTGCCGAAGGCCTGGAGAGGACACCAGGCCCTAAGAGCTGAGCCATGTGTGTGGGTTCCTGTGCATGTCCGCACGCTGAGCTCACTGGGGCTGGCAGCTGCAGGACGCCTTGACCCCAAGTTCCCTGTGGTCCTGGGCCCTCACCTTGGAGCCTGGGGGCCTGGTGGCAGCTCAGAGCTCAGACAGAGGGGCCAGACTAGCCAAAGAGGGTCAGAGGGCATGGAAGGGGCACAGCTTCCCCTTAGCCTGATACTCCCTGGGTTTCACTCCAGTGGAGCAGCCCCAGAGCTCCAGGAGTTTCCTGGAGATGCCCCGGTACGGGCTGGCTGAGGGGCTTAGGGGGTGAGGCTGAGTGTGCAGGGCCCGGGCTCTGGCTTCTGGCATCTGCCGTCCAGTAGGGAGAGGGGGGCATGGCAGTCTTCTGCTGCTGCTAGGCCTGTGGTGGTGCTCCCTCCGCCGGTCACCCCCACTCCAACCCTGTCATTACTTGATCGGGTTTCCCACTGCAAACCCCAGGCTCCATGTGGTTTCTCCAGAGTCACAGGATCTGACCAGGCCTGTCCTTGTCCTAGCCAGGGGGTTGGGGCCCACGGGCTCTGGGCCTGACTTGCCTCTTCCTTTCCAGAGTAGAAGGGGTCAGAGTTAGCCAACCTCTACCCCCAACCCCGCAGCCAGCAAAGGAAAAACTCCTGGGCATGGCCTTGTCCCAGGGGGGCCCAGGACTCAGGGCCCTCTGTCTTGGGCCTCCCAAAAGCTCCACGCCTATCTGCAGCTAGTCCCAAGCCTTCTGGGGCACAGGGTGGGGGTGTAAGGGACAGCCTGATGTCCTCTCAGACAAGAACCCGGAGGCAGATGGGGCAGCACTGGAGGCCCCACAGGCCCCGAGGGTCTCTCCCTGAGGTAGGGGCGGTGAGGGGACTCAGATCAACCCACCTGCACCACAGTAATGCTGGTGCTCCACACTGGCTGTACCTGCCATGCCAGCCGCCTGCCCGGCCCCCAGCTGCCCCATCACACCTGTCTATGTGAGTGCCAGGCCTGCGGAGGGGAGCTGTCAATGTTTTACTACCAAGCTGGAGAGGCCATGGTGATTCCAGGGCGGTGGCGGCCCACAGGCTGCCTGGTCTGGTCTGGCCACATTTTTCCCCTAGGGAGCCAGGCCTGTTGCTTCCTCTGCTGAAGATATTTACTCCTCCTGGGGAGAGGGTGGGGGATGCTTGCCGCGGAACATGTGCATGTGTGTGCATGTGTGTGCATGAGTGTGCGTGCAGCAGCTTGTGTGTGCAAACACAAGGTTCCCAGGAGGCAGGTGTGGTTGAGCTGGAAGGGAGGCTCAGAGAAGAGAGGCCCAGTGCAGGTAGAGACTCCCCACTCCAGGGCCTGTCATGCTGGGGAGATATGGAAGGTCCCCTGGGGGTGACCCCACGCAGTAGGTGGCTGGTGAGAGCAAAAGCAAGAGAGGAGATCCCAGGGGCGGAAGGCTAGGTCATGCTGGCGGTGTACTTCCCCACCCTTTACTTCAATTTCCCCGTCTGAAGGATGGGAGTAATAGGAACACCTTCTTTTTTTTTTTTAATAAGTTTATTTTGGTATCATTAATCTACAATTACATGTGCAAGGAACACCTTATAATTTAATCTGAGTTAGGTGCCCGGGATAGGGTCCAGCAGGCCCTCAGCAGCCGAGTCGTCCCTGAGTTCCAACAGGGGACAGCGTCCTCCCCTCTTGGGCCCTCTTGGGAGTCACTGGTCCCAGGACCCAAGATTTATTTTGGGAGAAAAGGGTGAGATCCATGGGCCTGGCACCCATGTAGGCATGGTGCTGAGGGAGGGATGCTGTCTGACTCATGTGATCTTGGAGCCAGGGGTAGCAGGAGGAGGAGAAGGCTTCAGGGACCCAGGGGCCTGGAGCTGAGCTTGGGAAAATCCAGGCAGGCTGCTAGGGAGGAGGCAATGTTTGTGTCGGTAGGAGAAGGTTGGGAGCAAGCAAGGGCCTGGAGGTGGGCATGGGAACCAGTGTGCAATCGCTCCCTGGGGCTGGGCTGATGGGGACCGGGGCCCTAGCCGGCTGGCCTAGTGGGCGGCAGCCCCTCCTCCCTAGAAGGAGGCTGGGGCTCTCTCCAGGCCATGCCTGGAAGCCGCGGAGGTCAAGGGGGTTCGGGCCACCCCAGCTGTGTGCCCGGGAGGCGGTTCTGCGGGGTGGGCTCCCTGCTCACCGCTGCTGGACTGCCAGTGAGGCCACAGCCCTGACCCAAGGCCTGACACTTGAGGAGGACTCCTGGCCACAGGCCTGGCGGGCGGGCGGGCGGGGGCGGAAGGGGCGCCCGGGTGTGCTCAAAGGGCTGCTAATGGGCACTAATCCTGGCCTTTCAGGGGCCGCTGGGCTGTTGGCCCAACAACAGGAGGCTGAGAGGGGAGCACGGGAGGGGGCGCTGCCTACCCCACCCGGCCCCTGCCCGGCTACAGGATGCGGCCGGTGCTGGGGAAACTGAGGCCCCCAGGCGGGAGGCGCGGAGCTGCGGGCTGGCAGGCCCAGGAGGGGTAGCTGCCCTCCGGCTGAGCCGCGGTTCCCAGGCAGAGGGGCACGGGCCCCTCACGTTGCAGACAGGCTGGGCCCCTCTGGAGCGTGACCCCGGCTTTCAGACCGCCCCTGGCCCAGGCCCAGCGGCTCGTTAGGGATTTAATTAAGGAGTCTCTGGGGATTTGCATAATCTCTGAGCTGGGCTGGGAAGCCCCTGATGGGCTGGGCGGGGGAGGAGCTGGCTGAGCGACTATTTAGGCTGGGGTATCCCAACATGGGACGGGAAGGGCCTGGGAGGAGGCGAGCAGAGAGGCCAGAGGAAGCCTTTTGTGTCAAAGCCAGCCCTGGAATTCCCCATCAAGCCCTAGAATCCCTCTACCTCCCCAGCAGAATCAAGCTGTGGACTCAGCTGGGCCTGGGCCCCAGGGCTCTGGGAGGGGCCCCCGCAGGAGGGGCCTTGGGCACCTCTCAGGCAAACAGTGAATGTAAACATTCCAGCCCTAGCCAGCCCTGCGCAGCCATGGGCCCTGCCCCTGCCCGTAGGCTCTGGGGGGGTCTGCCCCCCTCCGCTGGTGGCAGCTGGGGTCAGGCCGTCGGGCGTCCCCAGAGCGCAGTGACGGCAGGGGCTGCCCGCTCCCCTGGGCCAGGGCATGCCGTTCCTGAAGAGGGCCGTGGCAGGCTCAGCGCCCTTGTTCTGGCTGGAGGTCTTGCTGATCGCTAAGAGGTGGTGGTGGCCCCAAGAGCGGACCTCACGGAGGGGCCCGCAGGGCCTGCCTTCTCCTGGGCCCTTGGGCTCACCCCCGAGGGGGCTGGGAGGAGTCTGCCTCACATTCCTGGACCCTGTCTCTACTGGCAGCCCCGAAGGGGAGACTGAGGCCTGGTCAGAAGGCCTGCTCTTGGCAGCTGGGCCAAAGGGGGGGTGCGTCCTGCCCCCCACTGTCCACGGGCATTTCGGCATTTCAGACAGGGCAAGGGCATGACAGTGTGGCCTTGGGAGGGCGGCCAGAGCTCAGCCAAGAGGCCCTCTGGACCGTGGCCACCCCATCAGCAGCTTCCCCAGTGCTGGCATAGGCCTGGCCCATGGGCGTTCCCACAGCCTTCAAAGGGTGTTGTGGGGCTGTCACAGGGCAGGGCCTTCTGCCTCCTGGGGGGCCTGCTGGGGACTGGATGGTCCCTGGGGGCACAGCACCTCCCAGGCCCATGTCCTGGCACCTAGAAGGACCCGGCACTCCAGCCCAGCCTGGGCTCTGCCATTGAACCAGGGAGGGGACCCCAGACGGGGGGCAGGATGGAAGGGAAGGGGTCAGCAGCACCTGGCCCAGGGCCCGTGTACGTGGGCGCGGACCCCATCAGCCGCTGACCCACTCAGCCCCCAGCGCCCCCCAGGGCCTGTGTTGCCCTCCGGTCTCCCTGCCTGCCCTGTCCATGTGCCAGGCTTCACTGTAGTGGTTCCTGTGTCACAGTCAAAGGCCTCATTATGTTCACAAGGCTGGAGTTGCCATGCCCTGGGCCTGGTGGCCCCAGTTCCTACCTCCCCCAGCTCCTTGGGCTGGGCCACGGGGCCACCAGGCACCCCGCAACTCAGAGCCATTCTGGCCTGTCTCTTTTGGATCATTCAGGTCTCAGCCCAGGAGCGCCTGCCTCGAGGCAGCCCCCGACCCGCTCAGCCGCTCCATGCTCACGTCACCGTGTGAATCCCACACTGGGTCCTTTTCACTCACGGTCTGTCCCCATCGGGAGGCCAGCCTGTCCTGGCCAGTCTAGTTCTTGGGCCCCCGCCCCAAGTTGGAAGACAGATATGAGTCATGGCTGCCCACAGGCTTGGCATCTTCAAATGGCTGTGTGACCCCCGGGGAGCCCATTTCTTCCGCTGGAGAGCCTGGTTTCTGAATCCACACGGGGAATAAATGGAGGCTGGTGGAGCCTGACGCAGCACATGCTCGGACAGGCCCAGGCATGCACGGGGCAGGGCTGCAGTGTGGGGACCACACCCAGGCCTCCCCTGGGGTCTGCCTGTAAGGTGCCTGCCCTCTGCCCTCTCCCAGGAGAGACGGCAGCGGTCAGTGTGAGCCACGGAGCTCTGCTCTGGACTGGTCAAGTGGAGCGGCGGTGTGGGGGCCTTCCTCTGGGCTGCATGTGAGTGGTCACAGAGGAGGCCGGCTGGCATGAACTGGGCCAAGCAGATGGGCCTGGGCTCTGGGACTCCAGATTGTCCCTGGAGCTTTGCCAGCCTGGGGACCATGGGGGCAAGGAGATGCTTTGGTCCTGGCAGCCCCTCCTTCCGCTGGCTCGAGCTTCAGTCAGCCCCGTGCCCTGGAAGCTCCACTCACCTGAGAGCCAGGGCTGGGAGACAGGAGGGCTGGCTGCCAGGACCTGGGGAGTGGGAGAGCCAGGCGGGCCGGGAGTAGGAAGGGAAGGGTGGGCAAGGGGCTCGCAGAGCTGCACTCAGCCCGCAGTGAAGCTCAGAGGGAGCTCGGCCCTGACTTTCATGCCGTTTTCAGCTGACAGGTCTGGGAAGCGGTAGGCCAGAGCCGCACGCTGGACAGAGAAGCCCACTTCCGGTCCTAAAAGTCCTTGCTCACCTGACTCGTCCCTGAGGCCCCACTACCAGGCACCCCTCCCGTCAGGGGGCCCTTCCTCCAGCAGGGTGCAGAGAGGAGGGAGGGAGGGAGGCAAGGTGGCTGTGGGGCTGGGGGTGCTCCGAGGGAGGCTCTGGAGGAAGCGGGGCCCAGAGGCTGGGGGCAGAGGACCTCTGCGGAGACAGCACTGTGGGCCTCCTTGCAGCGGGGGTGGGGGGACATGTGGCAGGAGGAGGTTCCCCGAGTCTCTGCCCACCCACCACACAGGGTCTGCAGGGCCCCAGACCCTCCTGGCTGTGTGAGGAGTGCAGATAAGCCCCTTATTTCCATTCATCTCCACTTAAATTGTCTAAATATTATCCCAGGCAGCTCCCAAAGGCCCTTGGCCTCTCCCACCCAGGAGCTGAGCGGCCAGGAGTGCACGGGGGTGTGCAGGGGTGTGCAGGGCTGCCCTGAGGGCTCCCCGTGCTGTGGCCCCTCTTCCTTCCCCGGCCCCCACATTGCCCTTAGCCCAGTCCAGACTCTGAAGGGCAGACATGGCTCTGGGGTGTCCACCGCTCTGGGCTGGGCACAGACTGGCTCAGGGGCCCCATGCGAGACTGGGGGCAAGGCTAAGGCTGCCTGGAGAGTGTGCGGCGCTGGCCGGCCGGGCAGGGCACAGGGCAGGCCCTGGCCCCCTGGCTGAGCCCGTCTCTCCTGAAGGGGCCTTTCTCCACGGCTAGGGTGCGGGGGCCCCCAGCCTGCCCAGTGCCCAGCCCTGCTGCCGGCGCCTCCCAGCCGGGCGGCCACAACCCTGATGTTGCTTTAATAAAACAAAGTTTTTCTTTCGTGCAGGGCCTCCGGTGGTGAAAGGACCAATTTACAGAGCCCCCCACGCCCCCTCCTGGCGCCCCGCCCGCGCTGCGGTGGCGCTGGTCGAGGTGGGTAATTTATAGTTTCAACTTAGCACACTTGCGCCGGGCCAGGCTGCCGGCATGACTGGGGCCTTTATCCCGTGGCCGCTGTAGAGCACGGCCTTTCTTCGGCGCTCACAGGAGCCATTCATGGCCAGCCACCGCACTCCCGCCGGGCCACGTTCCTTATTAAGATGTTGGAAGCCTGGAGCCGGCTGGGTGAAAACAGAGGGCGTTTGCGCCCTGCAGCACACGGCCACAGGTGAGTGGCCTGGGCGGCTGCTGTGGGTATAATTTCATTTCTTTGTTTTTTGGTTCAGCCCGAGGCAGGTCTCCACCTGGGGTAGATTGCCCAGGGCTTAGATTCCAGCAGTCACCCACATCTCTGCTTGGAGGCTCTTGGGGCTGTGCCCACCTGCCAGAGGCTGGGAAAGGCCTTCATTCATGCTGTGTGACTGAGTGACCAGTGTGTGCAGGGTCCCCCATCCCAGGACCTACTTCAAGGAGGAAGGGGCTAGGGGACCAGGGCCAGGCCTCCTGGGAGAGGAATTGGGAGCTCCAAAGACAGGCATACTGGGGTGGGTAGAGCGCAGGGGCTCCTGGAGAGGACCAGCTGCTGGGTGTGTGACTCACGGGCACACAGTGAGTGCCTTGACATCAGTGCCCGCCACACAGAGCCCTGCTGGTGGCTTTTCGGGGCCCAGGCCCAGCTCTGGGAGGGCACACTCAGGCCACAGCACACACACAGAGGGGCACAACGGGTGTGCTCTCTGCTAGGTGTCTGCACTTGGACCCAGCTAACTGGGCATCTTGACTGGGCGTCCTGAACTTGACAGGGCCACACCCTGCTTCTGACTCCCAGCCCCTGCCCAGCTCCGTGCCTGACCCAGCTCTCAGGCCTGAGCCCTGGAGTCCTCTGAGCCTGCCTGCCCTCTAACCAGCAGAGCACCCTGCTGGTTCACACTGTCGTGGGCCACCCCAGGCGCCCCTCACTGTGTCCCTGCGTCCATGGGGCCCCACAGTCTGCTCAGTGGAGCCGTCCTGGGGAGATGTGTGTGGGCCGCACAGTCCTCTGCTGAGTGCCTGGCTGTGTGCTGGCACTGGGGTCCCGAGAGCAGAGGTGGCCCTGCCTGTTGCCCGGCTGCCTTGGGCCAGCCCCCGCCTGAGCTCGCCTCGAGAAGTGGCCCACAGTGCTGGCAGGAGCCTGTGCTCTGTGAGGGTGGTCCCATGCGCTACCCCAGACCATTCCCTGCGCAGGGCGGGAAGCAGAAGGCCACCCCCCAGGGTGGGCTCAGGTTGAGGGTGCAGGGTTCCTCCACTGGGAACTGGTGCCTGGCGGAGACTCGCCCTGTCTGGTTCAGACTGCAGGGGCCGCTGGGAGCTGCGCTGGGGGGCTTCCAGGCAGGAGGAGGGCAGGTTCCCGTGCTGCAGGTGATACTGGCTGGCTCAGCTCCTGGCCCTAGTCAGGAGCAGGCAAGTTGTAGGTGCAGAGGGGAAGTGATGGCAGATGGGGGCCCCACTTGTGTCTGGCTGTGTCCCAGGCTGTCTCAGCTGACGCCTTTGGCAGGGGACTGGGGCAGGTTGCCTGGGTCTGGGCATTGGGAAACCTGGACCCCTGGCCCTCTCTCTTTGGAGATAAGATTTTCCCTTCGATCCCAGTACCATGGGGTCAGTGAAGGAGTCTGGCTGGGGGTGGAGGCTCCAGGGCAAGGCCCAGACAGGGTTAACAAGCCACTTCCACCCCTACCCGTTATGGGTTGGGTCATTAAAACCCTATCTCCTGCCTGTGTCCTGGCCCCCGGGGCCTCCTGGGCCTTTGTCTCTTTTTCTAAGGCTCTGACAGGATCAGCGGGGTGGGGGCCCAGGAAGGGGGCTTAGCAAAGCCCCCACCCCCAGCCCTGGCACCTCTTCTGCCAGGATGCCAGCCCGGGGCCACTCCCAGGATGCCCTAGCCAGGGGGCTGGCATGGGCCAGGCTGGGCAGGCATCCCCCAAGCCCAGCCTGGGACAGATCCGCCCTGGCCACACCCCATGGCCACCCCTGCGCTGTTCCCAGGCCCTGCGGGGGAGAGTCCCCAGCCCTCCTCATTTGCCCAAGCTTGGCTGCAGGTTGCTAGGAGCTGGGTGGTGGGTGGGGGCATGCTGCCGGAGGCAAGGCGGGTGGAGGATCTGGGTGGGGAGCGGGTGCCTGGGGACAAAGCCCTCCTGTGATTAAGTCATCTGCCCGGTGGCGCCATGCATGCCCCCCCAGGCAACCGAGGGCCACGCCTGCCTACACCCAGGAGGCCCAGGAGGCCCAGGCGGCCCAGCCATCCTCCCATCTGGGGGCCAGGTGCACTGCCTTCCACCATAGTCAGGGCTGTCTGCCTCAGCACACTCGCCTGCCCACCGCCCATGACATCCTCCCAGCTCTGCCACTGACCTGCGGGTGACCGCAGCCAAGACCTCTTTGCCACAGGGTACCAGTCTATTCTGCAGGCTGTCTCCACACACCCCAGATGCCAGATCCTCCTCCCTGACCCCACCCTCATGCCCTGTGGCCTTCCCTATCCTAAGCTTGGATCTTAACTGGGAGTTGGTGAGTGAATGAGGGGGGTTTCCAGAACTGGCTGGGGTAGGTGGGTGGACCACCTTGTTCAAGGGAAGCAGATGGGGAGGTCCCCAGACCCCCAGGCCTGGGTGGGCTGCTCTCAGCCTGTCTCACCTCTCTGCCCAACTCCCCACCATTTCAAAGGGAGAGTCCAGTCTGCTGGGGACCCTGGGGCAGTGCATTTGGGGATGAGACACCACAAATCAGTTTTGTCACTGAGCCCTCACCGAGGTCCCCTGCTGGCTCCAGTGGGCATTTAGGGACCCTGGCCCAGCCACAGCAGGACCTGGGACCCCCTCCTGGTCCTTTACTTGTTTTAGAGCAGACGGTGATGAGGGCCCATGGGGGTGTGTCAGCCCCCGCAACCCACAGTCATCTCACCCCTGAAGCGGATGGGGAAGGCTGGACGCCTGGGAGGGCCTCTGGGCCAGGCCTGTGCCGGATGGGTAGGATCACCGCCAGAGCTGGGCCCCAGATGGGGTTTCAGGATGGGGGCGGGAACTTCCTGGGATTTGCCTTAATCAGGGCCTGGGCTGCAAAGTTTATCTCTGCCTCAGTCACACTTATCTCGGTCCAGGGAAGGGGGCAGCGTCCCAGCTGGGGTAGGGCCCTGGGGCCGAGCCCAGAGGAGGCCTGGTGGTGGGGCCGGGGCCTGGACTGGCTCTCCCACAGTGGACCCTGCAGCGGTCCCTGGAGGGCTGGCCAGGCAGAGGGTGGTGGTCAGCTCCCTGGGGCGCCCACCCAGGGTCCCGGGGGCCCGTTCTCTCCAGGGAGCTGCCCTGTGGCCTGGGGGCACACATGGGCATGAACAAGGTGCCCAGAGAGGGGGCGAGGGGAGGGAGGGGCCTTCCTGCTGGAGGAAGGGCAGGAGGGGGATGGGGGGGCTTCAGCTGGTCCTCACCTCGCACCGTGGCCGAGTCCCAGCTCCAGCAGAGTGTGCGTACTTGAGGTGTCCTTGGTCTAAACCTTTTTTCCTGCTCCATCTCCGCTGGGCCCAGGGCCTGGGCCACAGGAAGGCCCAGGAGAAACCCTTGTTCCGGCCTCTGCCAAGAACCCCACAGGTACCCACTCAGCTGCCGCCAGTGTGCCTCCTAAGCTCACAGGAATTGGCAGCTGAAGCCCAGGGTCCGTCGCATCCCTTGGGGCTCCTAGCTCTGCCTGGCCCAGCCGCTGCTGCCCCATCTTTCCATGCCCTGCATCAGCTCACTTGCCAGCCCAGCATGTGCACCCCATTTCCTCTGGTCTCTATGTGGTAGATACCTACTGGTCCTCCAGTGCCCTGCACAGAGGCACCAATTTGGGGGCCTTCCTTCACTGGCTCACCCCACACCCAGGAAGCTTTAACTGTGGCTCTCAGGGCCCAGTGCCATTGGCCCCCTGCACTGAGGGTGGGTGAGGACTTCATGTCCATGTTCTTGGGTGTGAAAGGGGTCACCATTCCTCCCCCATGCAGCTAGGGCCTTCCATGAGCTGCGGGGACCCCTGGACAGAGGAGCACAGAGTCCCATCGCTCTCCCCTAGACCTGGCTGCCCCAGGGAGCCCTCGGCTCCTTCCTTGGGGTCCTGGACCCTCCTGGCATAGAGCAGGAGCTCACCAGGTCTGTCCTAGGATCGTCTCAGGCACCGCTTCCCCCTCGTGCCTCCTGCCTGCCCCTGTGCCCTCCCAGCCCACACTGTCACATCCCAGCCATGGGAGCAGGGGGCCATTTACACACTGGCAGTCTCCCCTGCCTAGGGAGGAAGCGCCATAGAGCTTGGCCTTGTCCCAACAGTGCCTGCGACTGTGCTCAGTGATGAATGGTAGGACTGGGAAATCGTCGATGTGTGACAAGTCCAGTGTTGCTAGGCGGGAGGGAGGATGCACAGTGGTGGCCAGAGGAGTGGACATAGGTGCCTGGTGGTCCACAGGTCTGTGGATGGCCAAGTGGTGTGCGGATGGCTGAGTGCATGCCTTGGGGTGCAGAGATGGGCATGGCTGGTGGGCGTATGGGGGCTCAGACAAATGGAGGAGGGCTGAGTGGGTGTAGGGGTGTCTGTGGAGGATGGGGGTGTGGCAGGGGGCCGGAGGGAGCATATGGAGAATGCAGAATGGAAATGGAGGTCAGCATCTTCCAGGATCCTGGGAGCTGGCACCCAGAGTGTGTGTGTGGGTTTCTGAGCTGTCAGGAAGGTGGTGAAGTCTCAAACAGGCTCGGACTGTTCAATCCCATATGTCGGAGACTGTGGCCTGTCGAGCCAGCGTGTGCCAGGTGGGCCTCAGGCTGGGAGGTGGCTGTTGGTATTAGCAGCATGGGGACCCTGGGGAAGCACCAGGAGGCTAGAGTCCCGCCAGGGTCTGGCCGGAGAATTCTGGCCGCAGTGGGGAGCGCTCTGCCTCCCGTCTGGCAAGCAGGGCCATCGGTGGCGTGGGTGGGGAGAGTTGAGTCTCAGTGGTGGGAGCCTGGGCAGACAGGCCCACCTGCCTCGGGGGGCCCAACGAGCGCCCCCATGGCTTTCACTCCAAGCGGGCGTGAGGCCACAGCATGACGCTACATCTGCCATGGGTGCCTGGTGCCTTGTGCAGGCATCACAGGCCAGGTCCCGACCCTCCTTGGTCCTGCTAGGCTAAGCCCACTCAGGGCCACCCTGGCTGGGGTCACTGAGCGGGCAGAGCACTGGGAGAAAGGAGCTGTCCCCGCACACCCTGCCTAGCCTTTCTGGGTCACCCTGCTTCTCCTGCCTTGTTAGTGGGCTGTGGCAGCCTGGGTCACCTTGGGGAGCCCTGGCCGTGGCAGAAGGTGAGGGTTCTGGTTGGGCCTCCCCTGAGACCAGAGCCGGGAGAGGCAGCGGCAGCTGCCTGGGATGTCAGGCTCCCCCAGGACACAGCCAGCCTCGCGCCTTCCGGACCCTCCACAGATGGAGCACTGAGGCTGGGCAGCGGTAGGGCCAGAAACGGCAGTGGGCCTGGCTGCAGGGCCCCAGATGGGCTGGGCTGGCACACCCTGCCCGCTCAAGCTGCCGAGCGGCGGTGGCCATGCAGCCCGGAGGCAGGAACGAGGGTCCCGGGTAAATCTTATTAGCCAGTGAACTCCTGAAGCTCCGCTGCTCACGGCCCAGTGACCTCCTCCTCCCTGCCCACCCTGTGCATGCCCTGCCCTTGGAGGCTGGGCTCTCTCAGCAGGTGGAAGCAGGGCCCCCAGCTCCCCATCAGTGTTCTGGCCAGGCCGTGGCCGTCCTGGTCCTTGCCCTGTCCCTGGTCTGGTGCCCTGCTGCCAGTTTCGGGGCACTGTCCTGCGTGCAGGGAGCTGAAGGGGTGTGTGGGAGGCCTGTCCAGCTGCGGGTTCCCTGCAGAAGCCCCGGAAGCAGCCCACACACACCTGGAGCCTGGACAGTCACCATCTGGCAGCCAGCGGGTCTTGGCCTACCCCCGATGGAGATGGCCCCCCCTGGGCACTGTGAGCCAGGCCCTCTTCCTGCCTGTCCCTGGCACCCTGGGCTCCTGCTGGCCCTTGTTCCAGGGTCTGGGCTGGTCTGCCCCAGGGAGCCCCAAGCTGGGAGTCTGGGTACTAACCCTGCTTCAGGCTGTGGAGCCCAGCACGCCTGAGCCTCAGTTTCTCCATCTGTAGAATGGAGATCATGACCAGTACCTGCCACTCCCAGCCAGGCAGGGAGCTGGGCAGTGGGCCCTATGCCATGGGGGCTGCTGTCACCCCAAAGGGGGCCTGGTGTCCCACTTCTTCCTCCCGTCCCAGGCCCAGCGCAGCACAGTTGTCGACAGGGTTTTCCTCTGGAAGCGATGGTGCTCATGGCCCTCAGAGACATAACTAAAATATACTGGGTTCTTATGCTCCTGCCTCAGCTGGGGCGGAATCCAGGCTGGTCACGGAACTGGGCTGTGCTGACATCCAGTATCAGCGCATCCGAGCCCAGCCTGACTGCCTTCCCCGCCTCCTCAAAGCCTACAGCCGGGAGCCTGAGGTCCGACAGACAAGGGGTCGCTGTGCCCACGGCCCCTTGTCGCCGACGGCACGTTCATGTGAAGGCACCTTCCACGCCAGCTGCTCCCAGGAAAGGGCAAGGAGCCTGCCCCACGCTGGCCAGGGGCACTGCCCGGGCGGCGGGCAGCCAGCCCTCCACTTTGTCCTGCTGCTCCCTCACCCCGTCCTTTGTCTCCCAGGACTGGCCTCCCCCAGGAAGCCTCCCTGGCGACACCACCACTGCAGGGGGAATCCCCCTCCCCCATGCAGCCCCGTCTGTCATCCTGGCCCCCCAGGGATGTGCGAGCCCAGGGTGGGCTTGGGGCCTCGGAGGGGTGCCTGCCTGGCCTCCCAGCCTCTGTGGGGCTCCGGTGCTGGCGAGAACTGTCTGCCAAAGCCTTGGGGACCAGTGGCCCGAGGGGCAGGCGCAGCATGGGCACCGGGTGGGCCCCTCCTCCAGGGAAGGCTCCCTGCCTCCCTGAGCCTGCGGTGCCTGGCCCCTCACCCACCCCAAGCTCAGGTTCCCCGAGGGGCCGAAGGGAGCCGCAGGCCCTGGAACATCCCAGCCTCAAGCTGCGGCCACCTTCCTGACCCCCAGCTCAGCGCCCCAGCCCAGGCCCGGCTCTGGTGGCTGGGAGTGAGGGACAACCTGCTCAGAACAGCTGCCTCGCCCTGGAACAACCTGCCCCCTGAGGTTTGGGGCCGGGGGCAGCACGCCCAGAGTGTGTGGGGGCCCAGAGCCCCATGCGCTGGTGGCAGTCACTCCCCGGGGCCTGGTGGCTGCCACACTGTGACCGTGTCTCCTCCGGCCTGGTGCCCGGATCTGCCACTGTCTGGCCCGTCCCCCACCGCGAAACTTCCTCCCCAACACTGGCCCTCTCGGGGCTTGCGAGCCCAGGCCAGGGACTGGCCCTGAGCTGCACACATGGGGTTCCGGTCCCCTGAGCTTCAGTCTCTCCTGTAGAGTCAGGGGACAGCGCCTGTCGGATGGCTGCAGGGGGAGTCCAGGGCCCATGAGCAGGAAGTGTTTGGAGGGGCACCCCAGGGCCCTGCAAGGATCGAGGCGGAGCCCTGGCCATGCCTGCTGAGGTGGGCTCCGTACGTGGGAGGTGGGCACAGGCCCTGTGTGGACAGACAACAGGCGGAAGCCGGGGACACAGCAGGAGCGCTTCACAGACTACTGTTCCTGTCCGCACGCTGGTCTGTGGTGACTGTCTGTCCCCTCCCAGGGTGAGGTCGGCGCCTGGGCTTTGGGGTCTGGCAACTTCGGTGTGAAGACAGGGTCCACAGCCTGGTCATGAAGGAGGGGCAGCTAGAGAGTGGGGGTGCTGGAAAGCCCTGTCATCTGGTCCCTGTCTTTCTGTCCCCTCCTCTGCCTGAACAGAGCCCCTGCACAGAGTCCTTGCCCAATAGCCTCCCTGGCCAGGTGTCCAGCAAGGCCCAGGGCACCTTTTCCAGGAAGCTAGCATCACCTGCTGTCCTGGGCCCACTGGAGCACCAGGGCCAGACAAGCCTGGGCTGGGGCCCCGGCACATTCCTGCCCTCTGCGTGTGTGAGGAGGGGGTTCCCAGAAGTGCCAGGAGGCCTGGCCCGGGGCCGTGGGAGCCGCCGGCACTTCCTGCTTGGTGGGCGGCTGCCAGAGCTTGGGAGAAACAGTCAAGAGGGCCTCAACCACCCGCCTCTCTGAGCAATCCCGTCCCCCAGGGCCCAGGAGAACTGCCCTCCCAGGGGGCCTGATCAGGTGGGGCCCAGGCCCTGTGGCTGCATCCTCTAGTGCTGCCGAGCGTGTGCTGCGCCCTTGCCTGCCGTGCCGGCCAGCTGCGGGCTGTCCTCAGCTCCCTGGTCAGGGCCCTGCCCTGGGCTGTCGCTGTCTGTGGGAGGACACGCGGGTTCGGGAGCCCTGGGGGCATTCCAGGAAGCAGCGGGGGGTGGGTCGATGATCCGGGAAGGTGGGACCTGGGCAGGTCACAGGCTTTGCTGGTGGGGTGGGGTACCACCCCAGCCCCCGCCCTGCCGAGGGGATAAATGAGATCATGCTTCTGGCAGGCAAGCAGCACCTGGCGTGCAGGGTGCGCCCCTGAGGGAAGGCTGAGCACGCTGGGGCCGGCACAGACCCGCCGCTCCTGCCTGGCTCCGGTGGCCCTTGGGCGGGGTGGGGCCTCCCCAGCAGGACACAGAGACCCCTGGGCAGCTGAGAGGCTGGCCAGCTTGTCAGGCACCTCCTCCCGGAAGCTCTTCAGTGGTCCCCCAATGGAGAGGAGGGGTGAGCAGCGAGTGCAGCCCTGAGCCTGGGGCCCCGGCAGCTGTGCTGGGTGACGGGACCTGCCCAGGGCCGCTGCTGTGGAGGCGGGCTGAGGGTCAGTGCCCCTTGCTGCTCATGCCACTGGGGGAGGAGGGGTCTTTGGTTCCCTCCTTAAAGCCTGGAGGCCCAGGGCCTCCAATGCCAGGCCTCCGGGCAGCCCTGACCCTCAGCTTCCAAGGCACACCCTCCCTTGTGGAGGCCAGGTGAAGGCGGGAGCCTCCGGGCTGAGGAAGACAGTGAGCTGAGCCGGGCGGTGAGGGGTTGAGACTGGGTGGTGTGTTCCCGGCAGAGACCAGCACCTGGGGACAGGAAGGCTCTGCAGAGCCCTGCAGCCTGGCTCCACCCTGGCTCACTCTGCTTGTGAGCTGCCCGAGGGCAGGGACACAGGGACGCTGGCTGGCTTGGCACGTGTGTTTCTGAGTCCCAGAGGCCTCCCCAGCAGTGTGGTGCTCGTGCAGGAGGGCACCCCACCTCGGGCCCACCTAGTGCCCAGGCTGACTTGCCCTGGCCTGGTGCAGGACAACCCATCCAGCCGCCCCAGTGCATCGGCGGGGAGGCAGGGCTGGTCCCTGGTGGGAGCTGCCTTCCAGTCCAGAGGGGCCTGAGGGTTGTTGGCCCCCAACCTCTATGCAGCACAGAGGGTCCTGGGGTCCCAGAGCAGGGGCTAGAGCCACGCCAGCTGAACCACTGGTCTCCAGGGCAGAGGCTGCCCCACCCACTGCCCACCAGTGAGCTGCTGAGCCAGTTGCAGGTGGGGGCTGCCTGTACCCTTGCGAATGTTGCGCCTTGCCAGGTATGGGGACCAATCCCTCTCTGGTGGGCTGAGAGCATTCTGGTCGCTCCCCCGTGCCTCCTGCTGCCCTAGCTGTGGATGTGGCAGGGACTCGGAGCGAGCCTCTGCTCAGCTGGCACGGGTTGGGAGTGAGCCCCTAGCCCAGGAAGCTTACAGGGGCCGGTGAACCTCCGTGGTGTGTGTGGGGTGGGCAGGGATCCTGTGCAGAGGCGGCCAGACCTTACCGGCTGGAGGGGGCCTCGGGGGCCTCCCAGAGACGACCCGTGCCCTCCTTCCCTCTGCCCCATGGCACTGTTCCTCCCAACAGGTTCTGTATTTGCTCGTTTGGTCCTTCGCTGCCTGCTCGTACCCCCACCGGAAGGCCAGCCCCACAGCGCTGCTTCGGGGCCTGGAGCAGTGCTGGAACAGAGAGGGCGCTCGGCACTTTCGTCCTGTGAATAAAGGGGTGACCAAGTGTGTGACACAGGCTTGGTCTGGCGGGGGGGGTCCCATCCTGCCAGCGGACGCTCACAGTTCAGCGGGACACACTGTCCTCTGCTGGCCTCCGTCACCGCCCTGAGCTCCCGCCGACAGCGCGCACGGGGGAAGAGCTCCCCCTAGCGGGACCCCTGGGGCTTGCGGGAACCCCAGCCGTCTGCCGGGACCCTGCCCTCCCAGGATGCGGGAACCCCAACCCTGTCCCGAAGGCCAGGATTCTGCCCCACAGTGGCTCCTCCCAGAACGGCCCCTGGGCAGACCCGGCCCCTACGGGTGGCCGGGCACCATGCTTTGGGGGCTGCAGCAGGCGGACGCTGGCCCAGGCCAGCAGTGTCGTTTCTCCCAAGTCCCAGAGCTCCTGGCCTGGCTGTCTCACACATGCTCCCACCAGGAAGAAACACAGACGCCCGCCCCGCCCGTCCCCATCTTTGCCAGGCCGAGGGAAGGCGCGAGGGCAGAGCCAGCAGGGAGGCGCGCCCTCTATGCCCCAGGGCGCGGGTCTGGGAGACCCAGGGGCAGGAGGCTGCACTGTTCCCCACGTGGTCTCTGCCCGCCGGAGGCGCAGGCTGGCCCAGCGGCGCTCTCTGCCGGCCACGCAGTCCACTGGCTCCCTCTCAACCACCGCAGCCGGGGCCGCGGAGTGTAGGAGTCCCTGCCCTGTGTGTCGGGGGAAGCCCAGAGGTCCTGGGGTCTGGGGTCCGGGGAACGGAGGCTGATTCCCCACGGCCAGGCGGACAGGCACACGCTCCCCCTCAGGGACACGCCACGGCGCAGCCCCCAGAGAGTCTTGGCTGAGCGGGGACCCCACTTCTCCAGCCTCAGCAGTGAGGCGACAGTTTCCTGAGTGGCCTGGTGACCTGCTGGGCCCCCACTCTGGGACCCCGACAGAATACAGGGGACATGAGCCCAGAGCACCGGGGGCAGACGAGGGGCAGGAGGGGGCTCAGAGCCTGGGTGCTCACGGCACGCGTGGGCACAGCCGTCACGGGCGGGTCCCTCCCAGAGGGTGGAGTGGCCTGGATGGGGTGGCCAGCCCGAGGGGGGCCTCTGGGGCACCCGCTCCGCCACGCAGCGACCTTCCTTCCTTTGTGCTCGGAGGGGCCAAGGGGCCTCAGGCGTCTTGCCCCGGCTGGGGACAGCTGTGAGTACAGGCTGTGCCAGTTCAGGGGTGGCAGTGGCTGGAGAGAGTGGGGGTGATCTGCATGTGGGCCGGGGGGGCCGGGGTGGGGCTGGGCAGGTGTGGGGCAGCCCCCTGGGGTCAGGGAGGCCATGTGAAGAGAAACGCATCTGTAGGGTCCCAGCCGGACCCTCTCAGAGGCGGGGGCTGCGGTGGGGAGCATCTGGCTGGGCGGCCTGCAGGGGGCGCCGTTGGGCCAGCCTGAGCCTCCAGCGCGCAGCAGCCGCTCGGAACAACCCAGCCAGGCTGTGGGGCTGTGGATGCAGCAGCTGCAGGACAGGTGGGCAGCGGGTAGCAGGCAGCCCCGCCTTGGGCTGCAGCGACAGAGTGCCGCGCACTGGAGCCTCAAACACATGCTTACTTCTCAGGACTGGAGGCGGGACATCCGAGGTCCAGGCTGCATCCAGTTTGCTTCCGGGTGAGGGCCCACTCCCTGGCCTGCAGACGGCCACCTGATCACCGTGTCCTCACGCAGCGGAGAGAGGACACTGACTCCACGGGACCCCCACCCCTGCCCTCACCTAAGCCTGACCACCTGGTGTCCCCCCGCTGGGGGCCAGGGCTCCCACACAGGACCTGCCGGGGACACGCACACTCAGTCCGTAACAGTGGGTTGCCCCTACAGGCTGGGGGGGCCCAGGCCCAGGCCCCCCACACCAGGGAGAGGGGCTGGTGACCCTCACCTCCTATACCCTGGCAGGAGGGGCAGCCTTCTACCTGGGGAGAGCCCCGGGGGTGCTCGGGCCACACAGCATCCATGGCCACTGCTGCCACCTGGCTGGTATTTCCTCCCTCCTGCTCAGCAATGGGGACTCAGAGATGGCCCCCAGGTCTTTCCCCATGTCCCCATCCTGACAGGATGCCCTGTGGCACTGATGGTGTTGACGTGCAGAGAATATAGGGGTGCGGAAGTCAAGGCCCGTGGCCGCATGCCTGGCTTGGGCCATGTTTACCCATGGAAGACAGTGCCAGGGCCCGCCTGGCCTCACAGCCCGAGGCCCTGGGCTCCAGGATAAACACGCATTCAACCGTACAAGGCCTCTTTGTCCTAGAGAGAGGCTCCCAGCCCGGGATGCTGCCCAGTGGCCTGTGTCCTATGTGGCCAGCTGCCCTGTGTGGCCTCTTCTGGGTCACCTCCTGGCCTGGCTCCAGCGGCCCCAGCAGGGCACAGGGCCCTGGGTGGCTTTGGAGGTGGTTAGGCAGGCTGAGCTGGGTGAGGAGGTGGCCCTGCAGCCTTGGCAGAGCAGCTCTGACGTCCCAAGGGCAAGTGGGAGCCCGGGGCCACGTGACTGCTGCTGACTCTGGGCAGAAGGGGGGCCACCCGCTCACCGCTCACCGCTCACCGCTCCCGCGCCCTGCCCCCGGCCCATGACCTCTGGTCCTTGTCTGTGCCGTGGGCCGTGCTGGGGTCCTGAAGCCCCTCGGCTTCTAAGTCCTCCTTGGGGGTAGGGAGCCCCCTTTTGCCCAGGGTGAGATGTGAGGTCTGTGTGAGGGAACGGGTGGGAAGGGGGTCCCTGTGCAGGGGGTCAGGTGGGGGGCCCCATGTGGGGATGGGGTCTCTGTGCAGGAGGCAGGGGAGTAGGATGGGGGTTCCTGTCCCTGAAGAGGGGAGGGTTTCCTCTGCAGGAGGCAAAGGGAATCTTGTGCAGGGGCAGATGGTAGAGGTGCTAGAGCCAGGGGCAGGGCTGACTCAGGATGGTGACAGGGAGGGGTACCAGCTCTGGTGTGAGCTGGAGACACATGTGCCGGGCAGGAGATGTTCCTCCTGGGAAGGGTCCTGAGCTGTCCTGTGCAGAATTTGCAGTGTCTGGTGTGGCCAGGTGGGCCCATGGCCCTGGCCTGCACCCCTCTGGCAGCTGTATTGAGCATGGGACCTGGGGGAGGTGCCCAAGGGTGGGGAGGCGCTGGCACTGGAGCACAGGTGGGTGGTGCGGAACAGGGACAGAGGTGGGGATGTTCAGGGGCCAAGCGGCCCCCAGCCTGGCCTTTTGTCCTGTACCAGGCAGTTTCCTCTGGATGCCCTGTGAACCAATGTGCCCTCTACCAGTGGGGCCCTGGGTACCCCTGTGGCCAGGGCCCCCCAGTGCCTCCTGAGCCAGGACAGCACGCTGATCACACCCCTGGGCCTTGGCCCATGGCCAGCAATGACCCTTGGTGACAGCTGCATGTATCACTGCCGCCTGCCTCAGGCCAGTCCTGGAGCCAGCTCCTCAGTGGCAGGGGACCACACCCTCACAGGGGGATGCTCGGAGGCCCGCTGCCCTGCAGGCCGCGGCCTGGATGCGTGTGTAGGGACCCCTGCTCCCAGCTGACAAGAAAACACTCCTTCGCGGGTGGTTCTGGGCGTTTCCCTGGCTGTGACAGTGAGCTGCCAGGCGCCGCTGTGGCTGAGACCCTCACTTTGATCAAGACCAGGACAGCCCAGAGCTTCAACTTGAGGGAAATTTTATTTAGTCTTGTTAAAGTAATCTAGTTTAAAAATAGGTTGAGGGCAACAGAAAAAAGAACATGGAACCTTCCACAGACAGACAGGGGCGGATGGCAGTGGAAGGCAGGTGGGGCCCCGCGTCAGATCTTCTCCATCTTGGAAATGAGGTCGTCACAGATCCGTGTCAGTTCATCATTCTCTTTAGTCTAAAGGAGAAATATCAAGTCCCTGGGTTTCTTGCCGCTCGTGTGGCGGCAACAGGCCTGAGCCGGAGGCTGGGCTGGAGTGCAGAGGCCCAGCCTGGGCGTGGGGGCTCCAGGGACCAGGAGGGCACCCCCGCCACTGGAGGCAGGCCTGACCCCTGCCCACCTTCTGCTCCACGGCCGTCTCCAGCGAGTGGATGCGCATCTGCTCCTTCCGCAGGCTTGCCTGGAAGGCCAGGGCCTCTGCCTGGGCCTTGCTCCGGACCTGGGCGATCTCCTCATTGGCCCTGGGGAGTAAGGTGGGGCTGAGCGCACCTGCCCAGCCCTAGGGGAGCCCCGCCCTGCTGCAGGCTTGTTGGGGGTGCCCGTCTCCGCCCCAACTCACAGCCTGAGTTTCTCCTCCGCGTGGGCCTTCAGTGCCTGGTACCTCTGGCCTTCCTTTTCAATCCTGACTATGTAGTCCTGGACACACTTCTTCAGCGATTCTTCATTCTTTAAGGAACCAGCAGACACCAACTGCTGACACTGCTTTCTGCTCAAGACTAACCCAGCCTGGCTTTGGGGACCCCAGGGCCAGACGGGGAAAGTCCACCCGTGGAGGCTAGCTTGCATTCTAACGGAACAGCAGCCCGGATGAGGAAGGCCAGGTGGAAACAGCATTTCCCATTTTCCTTTTGGAAAAGGGCCCTCCACATGCATCCCTGGCCATCCTGCCATGCAGCCTGTGCCTCTGCCCAGGCACTGCTGGGGTTAGCAGGCCCGGCATTGGATCCAAGGAGCAGCCTATACCTGCCATGCCCTGGCAACAGCAGAAGCACTTGGAAATACACAGCTGAGACCTTGCACCCCTGGGGTCCCTCTGCACCCAGACACAACACACAAGTTCAGCCACATGCTGTCTGCAGGGTGCCCTGAGCTCACACCCCAGTCACCATCTGCTCCTCATCCTGCCCTCCACCCCTGGCAGGTCCTGAACTAGGTGTTCAACCACAGGGCCTGCTCCTCAGTCTACCCCGTGGAGGGTTCTCGGCCACCTGAGGCATGAGGCCCAGGGGCTCTCAGGTCACCCATGGGGTAGGCCCACTCGTGGCCCTGGCCACCTTCCTCTCTCTCCACCCCTAGCGCTGGGACGGCGTGAGCTCCGTTTCCTCAGCTCACGAGTCCTGTCTGCTCCTTGCTGGGCTCTGAGGCCATAACACTTTTGGGTATAGAAAGCAGTTGTTTGAAAGATCATGTTAGAAGGAACTTCAAGACAATCTGTTCCACAGAGCGACCCTCAGAGTTGCTTTTGCCATGCAGCTGGGGGAACCTGCTGACAGCCCCGAGGCCCAGGGTGGGACCACGTGGGCCCAGCTCGTCCTGACGCCAGGGCCAGGGTCTCCACGTCTCAGTGGCACCCTCCGACACTCCTACCTCGGCAGGAGGGCTGGGGTCCAGTCTGCCCGCCCCCGGAGGCTTGGCTGGGCTGCCTGCAGCTCCACCGTGGCCGAGCCATGGCCTCCGAGTGACCGCTGTGCGTGACGGGTGCTGCCCCACCGTGTGCGGCTCCCTGCGCGATCCAGGAGGTGACTGGCTCCTCCACCTTATCTCCCCTCGCCCAGGCGCTGGCATGATGCCAAGGGAGGAGGGGGCTGCAGCCAGGGTCAGCTGTAGGGCTGGGGAGCCCCACCCAAGCCTTGTGCCCACAGTGCCCAGCCTTTGCTGGACAGCCCTGCATGTGGTCTGACTCCCGGGTGTCCCCCAGCACAGGCCCCCCTGGAAGGTAGCTGCTGCGCTGAGGGCCACTGGACACCTTGGGACACCCTTGGCCCTGCAGCCCTCTGCTCCCTCCCTTCCCCCAGCAGGACTGGCCTTGCACCCTCGGGTGCTGAGCTGTGCTGTCTCCACAAGGGATGGCAGTCCCCAACCTCAACAAGGTGAGGGCATGAGGAAGCCCAGCTCAGCCCCCGCCCGCTGCCCACCGACCTGGGCTGCCTGCCCACCCACCACGCGGTAGCCTTCGATCGCCTCCCTCTGCTTCTCAAAGCGCTTGAAAAGGTCAGAGAACGACTTCTCCATGGAGCTCAGGTCTGTGGCCAGTTGGTCTTTTTCTTTCAGAACCTTCTGCATCTCGGCTTTGGAGAGCTCCTTCTGTTTCTGAGCCTCCTCTTGAGAAGACAAACACAGGCACTAGGGGTCAGCGCAGTGGCCGGCTGCTGGTGCACGGGAGGCCGTGCGGCACTGCCCCTCTCCACCCGGCTGTTCCCGAGCCCGAGGCCCAGAGGACAGCCGTCCCCTCAACACCAGCTCCAGCCCGAACCCGAGGGCATGCAGGGAACCCAGGCCCTGACAGCAGAGGTCTGAGGAAGGGACAGCGCTGAGACCCACAGGGCCTGGAGCCACTCCCCAGGGAATACCTGAGGTGGCTCTGCAGTTAATCCCCACTGTTGGGGACCCCTGGGAACTGAGCCCCTGACCAGGCCCAGCCCCCCACCCCATCCAGGGCCTGGGACCCAGAAGATGCAGCAGCTTAGACACACGGCCACCTAGCAGTGTGGGGATAGACCACAGGGGCAGCGCCACGGGAGGGACTCCCTCTGACCCCTGCTGTGGCCTCAGGTGCCAGCTCAGGGTCAGGCTAGCTTTCAGACCATGAGCGCCTGTCACGTGGTGTCACCCGGAACTCACCCATCGCCTGGTACACAATCCCCTCAAAGCCATCCATGATCTTCCTGTGGGAGGAGACCCATCTGAGTGCATGGTGGGCTGCCTCAAGGCAGAGCCACGCTGTGCGGGCCTTACCCCATCTCCAGGTTCTTGGTGTGCAGCGCCTCACACTGGCTCCGTAGCAGCAGGTTCTCCTTCTGAGCTGCCTCCACCTGCATGCACCACATGCCATGTTGGTCTGGGCAGCTTGCCAGCTTGGGCCCAGCAAGAGCACTGCTGCCCGCCCAAGGCACTGTGTCAGGGCCCAGAGGGTTCCCTTCCGTGGCAGTGTGTACAGGGGTCCCACGGGCCCCCAAAAGGCCTTGTTTGTGTGCAGAGGGCCTGGGAGGGCAGCCTACTGAGAGGAGGGGCCCAGAGCAGAGACCAGGGCAGAGCACAGCTCTGGGCAGAGGAGGCCGGGGTATATCGGGTCATATGTCACAGGCCCACTTGGGCCTCCTCAGGAGGGGCTTGGCTAGACCCCTCCCTGGGGGTTGCTGGGGTAGAGGGACTTGGGGGCTGAAGGTCCAGCCCTGCTGGCTGTCCAGGCTGGGGTACATGGACATCAGATCAAGCCCACCACACATAGATGGGTTCTCCGTGAGATGCCGGGCAGAAACACAGGACTCGGCTAACTAGGTGGCAGGGACTGTTGGGGAACCAGGAAGCAGATGTCTGAGATTCTATGCCCGTAGCAGCTGGGGAAAGGCCGGCACAGAGCTGCCACGCCCAGCTCTTGGTGAAGGCCAGCTGGGGCGGTGCACGGGGAAGCTACCCTCCCCTGCCTCATCCTCACCGCTGCGTCCAGGTCCCGCTGGCTGTACTGCAGCATGTCCACGATGGGGCCCATGGGTGGCTGCAGGGGCCCGAGAACACCCAGAGGGGGGCACAGCATCTGTGTGGGCGACACACCAGCTGGGCCACAGCTCCCCTGGCACCCTCCCTACCCGTCGCCTGGCATCCTGAAACCTCCAGATCTCAGGGACGTAAACCTGGGCCCTTCAAATGGCATGCGCAGACAGATACAGCACTTACGGGGACACCTGCAGCCCCCGGAGAGTCAAGTTCCAACAGCTTCACCTCAGCTGGGCCTTCCAAGCAAGGTGCGCCTGCCACTTGCATGCTGAGACCACAAAACAGAAAATAAATGTGCCCAGTTTTCTTCCAGAGCAGGGGTCAGCCCAAGTTTTTCCCAAAGGCTCAGAGAATAAACATTTGAGGATTTAAGGGTCACACAGCCCAACTGCCAATATATTGTGATGGCAGCCACAGAGCAGGACGGCTGTGGCCGTGCCAAGAGACCTCCTGTGCACAGCCGGCCAGGGGGCCCACCTGACCCACACCCACAGGTCTTGCTTGTGGCCTGCGGCCTGTGCCGCCCACTGTCACAAAGACAGCCACTCGCTCTGGCTCAGCTCTGCACTGACTGCCCCTTTGCACAGCCTGTCAGAGAGTATCTAGCAGTCTCTGGTCGATGGTGCGCCTGGCCATGGCGAGCCTCTGGCCCACCCCACAAGCCCAGCACAGAGGAGCTGTACCTGCTGCTCTTGGGGGCTGTAGGTGCCGGCCTCTGAGGGCTGTCCTTCAGGAGTGGGTCAAATTTGAGGTACAAGGACTGCTTCCTCAGGGCCGACTCCTTGAACTGAAGGGGATGGGAAAGTCAGCTTTGCCATTGTCCCTGATGGGCGATGGCCCTGAAGAGGCCCATGGGGGATCTTCTCACTGGACAAAGGTCCCAGGAGAGATGACAACACATCAGAGGACACCTCCCACGGCGCAGAGCAGTGCTTCCAGCAGAGTGCCCTGGATGGGACTCGGCAGGGCCACGGGGCACTGCTTAGACAGGTGGCTGTGGGCAGACGCGCACACTGCTGACATGCGGGCAGAAGTGTCACAATTGCTGAGGGGTGACCATGGCATGGGACTATCTAGAAAAAGTCCATTTTTGAGACACATACTTCAGGGAAGGCTGTCTACTTACTGAGGACGTCCCAAACTGCTCCAGGTAATCCACCTCAGCCCCCGTGCCTAGAACTGAGATGGAGCGTGTCAGCACTGTGGTCACCCCCGCCTGGGATGCACTCTGGTGTGGTGAACTAGACGGCTACTGTGCAGGGCACCCCAGAGCCAGACTTATGCTGTGCGGACAGAGAGCTGCACCCCCTCCCCACCTATCCTAGGCACCTTTTGCTTTAAAGTGGGGCCTTTGCCCCGGCACCAGCGGCCCCTGGGCTGGATCACTCTGGGGCCATCCGCCTGCAGCCTGAGCAGTCCCCTTCCAGAGTGACAACCACAGAGCCCAAGCGCCCAGATCGACAACTGCTAAAGCTGCCCCAGAAAATCCTTCCTGAAAACATGACCTTTGCTTAAAAAAACTAAGGGTGCTTCATGCCACGTAAAAAATTAACTCAAAATAGGCCAAAGACCTATGAAATTCTCAATAAAACATAAGGGTTTCACAATATTGGACTTGACTGCGATGTCTTAGACGTGAAAAGCACTTGACAAAAGAACAGACGAACTGGATGTCTGCAGACCGTGCACCGGGCGGAGGATTCTTCTCTGGGACACACTAGAAACCCTCACAACTCAACCAGTGCGAGGGGCAAAGGATGTGAGCAGCTGGTTCCCCATACACGAGAAGGCACTCCATGCGCTCAGCTGTCAGGAGGCAGCTGGGGTCCAGCGGGATGGCTGCACCTGAAGGCCAGAGAGCAAGGAGTGCTTGCGAGGGCCACCGTGCTGGGCCCTCCTGTGTTGCTGCGGGGGAAGTAAAGGTGTGGGGCTGTGGAATCGTGACAGGTGCCATGTGACCCCCCTCCCAGGCACACGTACACCTGAGAGAAATGGAGAACCCACATCCACAGGAAAACGCACACTGGACCACCCAGAGCAGCCTTGCTCCAACAGTGGAAAAGCGGAGACCCGCCCTGCTGATGATGGCACCCCGGGGCTGGCTCCACCCACCCAGGGGAACAGTAGTTGGCCGTAAAAAGGAACAGAATCCTGTCACCCGCTGTAGCATGGAGGAACCTCAGACACATTCTGCTCAGGGAAAAAGAGGGACCAAACCCCAGAGGTGGTGCGGCTCCAGGGTCCCTGTGGGGTGGCAGGCCTGCCCCAGGAGAGCCCAGCCAGGGGATTTGCTCACCCCGCATGCCCCATGCGCCCCGCACCAGTGGCTCAGCAGCCACGGCTGAGACCCTACAGGCTGCCAGCTGTCCTTCACAGCAGCTCGCCCTGAGCTGCCACTGACTGTACCTCAGCTGAGCGGCCGGCCCACCTCCAGTGGGGCAGGAACCCTGCTGTTTCCTGCGCATCTGTGCACAGCCTCCTTCTGGTCTTTTGCCATTTTCCTCAGTCCACAATCTGCATCTCTAGAAGTCCTTTATACTAAAGGTATTTCCTCAGTATACCCCTTTTGGGTAAACTAGAAGTTTCTACACAGAGTGCTTAAAGGCAGGGGACAGTTAGGCCTGGGGGACAACCCCTTGCAAGTGCCGCCGGGCACGGGGCAGACAGGGTGACCCAGGGACGGCATACCCTCAGCTGGGTCTCGGAAGTGTTCCTCCCCTGGGTCCGTGGTGGGCTCTGGCCCCCGCTGAGCAGGGTGTGCCGGGGTGGCAGGCAGGGCCGAGGGCTCGCTGCCTGGGCTGTTGGAGGGAGCTGGCGCACCTGAAGAATCCGTAGGCCCCTCCTAGAAGGATAATTCGTCACCTGGGCAGCTCTGTTTGGGCATCTCATGCCGTCGTGGGCCCCAACGGTGTAGCCCGCCCAGTCACCAGGGCCTCTCTGTTCTGACATATGCACATGGTGGTATGTGTGCAAACCCACTCCATACCTCACCCGTCGCTTCTGTGGTCCCTGCTGAGGTCGTCACCAGGGGCATGCCATCCACCGAGGCTGCTGGCACCTGCCTGAGGAGATGGCGTTAGCAGGCCCCCTGCGCCCAGCACTGGGCCGCCCCCCCGCCTTGTGAATGTCCCTGAGAAAGCCAGGATGGAGGCGACGCTGGGCAGAGCCAGCCC
>JAVSCE010021026.1:0-196865 GCA_032199065.1 Smutsia gigantea
TAATTTTATAGATGAGGAAACAAAGATCCCCAGATAGTAAATGGTAGAGTAAGCCAGGGCAACTAGATTTCTCTAGCTTCAATGCTTGAAAGCACTTGTATATATACTGATATGTTTCAAAGTCCAAAGGAAATTTAGATTACAGTCAATTAATTTTCATCAAAAGGGGTCATGAAATAGTGCGGAAAGAAGAAATACTTCTTAAAGGCAGAGTATACACATATAGAGATGGTTCCCAGCCTATGACGGCTTGACTTAATAATTCTTTAACTTTATGATGGTGTGAAAGCAATATGCACTCAGTAAAGCTGTACTTTGTATTTTGAGCTTTTCCCAGGCCAGCAATATGTGGAATGATCCTGTTGTGAGGCTAGAAGCCCCAGTGAGCTACAGCTCCAAGTCAGCCGCGCGATCATGAGGGTGACCAGCCAATTCACTTACAACGATTCTGTGCCATATGAATGTTCTGTTTCTCACTTTTATAGTATTTACTGAGTTACATGAGAAACTCAACATTTTATTATAAAATAGGCTTTGTGTTAGATGATTTAGCCCAGTTTCTGGCAAATGTAAATGTTCTCTGAGCACATTTAAGATAGGCTATGCTATGCTATGATGTGCAGTAGGTTGTATATTAAATGCATTTTTTACTTCTGATGTTTTGAACTTAAGATGGGCTTATCTGGATAGAACCCCATCATAAGGTGAGGAAGATCTGTACTTGGAATTTGCAGAACTAGGAAAAAGTAGAGGACATTCAAGCAAAAAAGAATGAGACATGAATCCCATTCATGGAGGGCCTCCTCATTACTTAAGCACCTTTCAAAGGCCTCACCTCTTGACACCATCATATGGGGGGTTAGAATTTAAACATATGAATTTTGAGGGGACATGAACATTCAGACCATAATACTACTATAAGAATTTTGGCTCTTAGAAGTCATTTTGAAGTTTTATTTCAATGATTATCATAGAGAAACAAACAAAATAATAAAAATAATAAATCTTTCAAAATCGTTCTCAAACTGTCACTGTCCTTGTCAGTCTTCTGATTCCTAGGTCTCTTATCCTTCTATTTCTTGCTGATGGTATATGAAATTGGAACAAATAAATAAATATGAGTTCCTATTCATATAGGCACTCGTGGCTCAAATGTGAAATTTGTATCACTGAAGCCTCTTGGATTAAATGATTCCAGTGCTGTCAATGACTGTTCTTTGATAAGGCTTTCCCTTATTTTTATATTTTATTTTGTGGGATGGAAGCTGAAGCTTGAATTTTCTCATTGACCCCAGACAATTTTGTAACTTCACTCCATTACCAGGCCTCTAGCTATGTTACATAACAAATAGATACAGTTGATATTTTCTTCAAGGTAGTGTATTCTGACTAGTATATTTTGTGCAGTCATTACATACTGATCTTCTGTCTGAGATTTTTTAATAGGCACAAGCTCTCTGCCAGACATAATCTTTTCACAAGTCCTTCATGCTAATTAAGGACAGTCCAGGTTTAAATACCACATTTCCATGAACTCTACCTTAGCGTGGAATTAAATGAAACAAAACATCTGCTCACAACAACAGCATTTCTGAAGGTTTATGAGAGCCTTAATTTATGGAATTTTATTTTAAAAATTGCATTGTGTGTGGAGACTGTAAAGTCTATCTCCAATATCCCAGTGGAAACATATAGTCACTGAGGTTTGAAATATCTTAATCTCAGAGAGCCATAAAATGCCTATAGCACAGGGACTGCAGGAAACACAGAGAGAATTTCTGATATAGTTAAAGTCATAATATTGACTTCAATGGAATGTTTGAAAAGAACATAGCAATTTGATGTTTTAGTTCCTAGAACACCAAACTCAATGGGAAACCTAAGGTAATACAGTCACAATTAAAATACAGATAGTAATTTCCAGAAGAAAATATACTGTCAAAAGAGTTTAATTTGGGGATGTAGATTGTGTTGGAAAACTAAGGAATATTTTATATTGCATTCATTAAGTAGGAATTGTATATGAATGTAATGCTTTTAGGAGAAGATAGGGTATAGAAGAAGAACTGACATTCTTCCATTTCTTTATTTTTAATCATAACTTCTTCAGGATGGTATCGAACTAGAACCAAATGAAATTCTGTGGCTGAAGGTAAAAACATAGGGTCTAGCAGAGTTTGAGTCAACTTATGAACTCCTTAGAAAAGGTGCCTCTATCTTTAAAAACAGGACAATATGAGTAAATACATAAAAACATTGTTGAGAGGATTAAGTTAATGTATTCAAAGCATCCAGACAGTGTCTAGTAAATATGTTAAGGTCTAAATAGGTATTAATTATTATTGTTGGTTGTAGTGTTCACTTTTTAGGTAATTAGTTGATTTTCTAATATGTATAGGTTCCAGAGAAAGAGATTATCTGCCATCTTTCATTGGCAGGTAATATTTTATTATGTGTAATCTAGAGTTGTCCCATACTTGGGTGAAAATTAGAAACATTTAAGGGGCCTGTTAAAACACATGATGGCTGGACACACCACAGACCATTTGAAACAGAATCTTGGGGCAAAGGTTGCTGTCTGCATTTTGTAGAGACCCCCTGTTGATTCTAAGGCAGTGAAGTTTGGGAATCATTAGCCTAACCTATATTGTTCTTATTTCTGATTAAGCCCATTTTTCCTAATTCCTTCATCAGTGAATGCAGTGAATAGTTTATTAACTTTAATAGAATACTTTTATATGTATTGGAAACCCCCTATATCAAGTAGACTCTCAATTGCCTATGTAATTCTAATTTATACCATAGGAAACTCAGACTGTATGGGAACTGTGAGATGATTTTGTCAATGTTTTCATTTGACAAATGAGGACCGTGAGTCTGAGAGACATGAGATGACATGATCTCGGGTGACCTGGTGACATTGCTGTAACCTCAAGAACATACACTCCTGCCTTTAATCTACTGTTTTTCACTATGCTGTATCACCTGAATTTACCATTTCCAAAATATCCTATTTTCTAATCCTTTTCAAAATTCAGCATCTGTGCTGAGCTTTAGATGAATAATACAGTTAGAAAATTACCACGAAGTTTCTCTAATCCATACAGTATATCTCTTTTCTTATAAATCCTGCTGATTCAGACTATAATCTGGTGTGATCGCTACATCTTTCTCTGCTAGGTTAGCATTTTACTGTATAGTCCTTATTTTGAGTATGATTTCTACTTCTTTCTCCTTTAAACAATGTTATATGTCATTTTTTACCTTGCTGTGCCTTTTTCTTCCCTTTTTAAAAAACTTGGGACCTCAAACTAAATGGCATTTGATATCCAAATCAATGTTTTTTATATTTTCAATGATAATAAAAGTCAATCTTTTCTGATGTTCAATTTTTATGAACTCAAGTCATCTGAAATAGAAAGTTCTACTTCTTATTTAAATTAATGGTGTCTCTATAAACCATATATGATTTTAATAAAAATTTCTACTTGACATAGATTCTGACATGCACAAGAGATTTGAGCTCTTTAACTTTATATTTTTGTTCACTGTACTTCTGTAATTTCAGTAATGCTATATAAGTTACCTCTGGTCAAAACAGTACCTAAAAATCCTATGTTTATCAAATCAAAGGTAATGGAAGCTACTTTATCTTGGCAGATCTAGTTCTACATCTATCTCAATGAAATGAAATACTCATAACTCTTTTTTTAAAATATGTTCAGAAATTATATTTAAGTTAAAAGAAGCTAACATGTTAACATGATTAAGTTGAATTTTGTGGCCAACAATAAATATAGTTAAATTACTTTTAAAGAAATTAAAAATAATATTTCAGGAAATATAATTACTTCTGCTTTGCCATTTCTATAGATTAGTAGGCACATCTCTACTCCTGTTATTCAGAAAAATGAATGTTGGACTGAAGAGCAAACTCCACTACAAATCTACAGTCTAGCCTTGTGTCCAAAAGTTTGGTGTCAAAATCTTTTCAACATATATTAAAAAGAGAATTTATCAATATTGAGAGAAAACGGGCCTTGCTAAGTAAAGGAGCAGAGAAGCCCTATGTCAGAGACAGCTTCTTCTGAGATCCACAAAGGAGGGAGGATGGAGAGAGGAGAACTAGGAAAATTAAAGAATGAGAAGGGTCAAGAGAAAGGGATAGTTTCCATCAGTTTCCATCACAGGACAATAAAATACAGGAGTGAAGGGAGAAGTATTGAGCCTGTCACAATAAAGAAAGCAGAAAAAGAAATCAAGACACGCAGAAAAATGGATTTTGAAGAAATCCTAGACATTTAGCTAAATTAATTCATAGAAAGCACAAGTAACTATATGAATGTATAAAAGAATATCTCTCCATTTATTTATTTGGCTGCCAGCCGCAGCAAATAGGAAGATTACCTCTACTGCAGAGAACTGCCTTGCACAAAGTCGTGGTATTTTTTGCAGGGGAGGGACACATCTAATAAGTGATTAGTAAGGGAGTATAAAGGTCTGTCCATATCAGACAATTATGTGGTCCTATCAACTCCCTGTGGAGTCAGCTGAGGCTGTCACTGTAGCTGCTTTAGCTCCATTTCTTCTTCTGTCTGATCCGAATCCTGCATCCCTCCTTTTCTTCCTGGGACATTGCTGTAGGATGTTAAGTTGTATAGAACTTTGACAGCAATTTTGTGACTGTGAAGAAGAGAGAGAGAGAGAGAAAGAGAGAATGAGAAAATCAACGCAGTGTCTTGACATACTGAGCCACTGAATTAACCAACATATGGGCCATCTATCTCCAGAAAGTCTGGTAGGTAGGATATACTAATAAATTCCTACTGTTAAAGCCACTTTAATTATTCTATTACTTGCAATGGAAAAGTGTCTAACTGAGAACTAATTTTGGCATCAGCTTTATTTCTAGCTTCTACATTTGGGTGGTAAAGAAGAAACTTTAAAAATTTTAACTGAAATCCAGACTCATACTGTCATATTTCCTGTTCTTCCAAGTGAGTTTGCCTTTAATAAAATTGGAATACTAAGTTTTTAAAAAAATTTAATTAGTGATTATGATTTCATGTCTGATTGTTTATCTCTTATTTCTATATAATTTAAAAATCAATTTAACAGAGAGTTTTTAAAACAAATGTTATATATTACTTTTTAGTTTCAATAAGAGAAAATTGCTTAGGATCAGAATTCAGATCTGAAATTTATTGACTATATACTCTTCTCTTTTTAACTAGGCTTTACTGTAAAATGTTTGCCCAGGTTTGAGGAACAGTTAAGAGTAAAGTTTAATCTTTGCTTATTTTGACCATTTTATTATTAGCAATCAGCACAAAGAATATACATGAAGTCAAGATTTCTGTCAAGAGGACGCTCTCTATTACTTCCTTAGTGTCTCATAGAAGCAGGTCCCAAAACAGTGGCCTTCACAGTGTGAGGATCTCTCAGATTAAGTGACTATAACAACTGCTGCATTTTTATAATTTCAGATTTGTTAGTGTGGATGGGGTGTGGGAAAGACATCAGTATTCAGGAATCTGCTATTATATAATATAAATTTTTTTTCATCTATGAGTCATGTTTGTGCATTTTATTTCTTATTGTATCATCACTCAGCCACTAAAAGTTTAATGCCACTAATGTTCTAGAATGTGGACAATGATTAGTATTTTCTTCTGACAGGGGTGAAGCAGGTAAGGAAAATAAAAAGTAACTTCTGTTTCCTAAATTTGATTTGGCCTCAAAAGTAAATGATATTGCAAGTGTTAGCTCCTTCTGGTCTTTACTTTCTTATTGTCCTTTATATATGAACCACTCTGAAATTTCACAGGCCATCAAAGGACCAGGCTGAGAAAGTATTCCAGTTTTGCTTGTTCATTTTTAGAATGGTTAGCTTTCTTTTACCATGAACTTTAAGTGATATGGTCTCTTTTTCTCCTGTTTTTACTCTAACAGATTCTTTCTTTTTTGCAAGAGTATCTCAGGGTGATGAAATTATAAGCAATTCAATAATGTATCATATTCATTTATCTCAACATTCTAGAGGCTATCTAGATATCACTGCTAGGCAATATTCTAGTTGCAATAATTTAAATATTTGTGTTAAAATAAAATAGCTACTTTTAATAATGCTTACAATCTGGCACGATGTTATATACTGTGGATACAATGTAACAATGGGGGAGGGAGAAGTACGGGAACATTCAGAGAAAAGAGGCAAACAAAAATTTAAATATTAAATCAGAGTGGGAAAATATCAATAAATATCACTGAAGTTTACAATACATCTGTATTTTTAAATAAACAGGGGTACAGGGTAATGGGTTTTTGTCCTCTGCAATAAGATTAATATATGAACCTAAGCATGAGTATTAGCATTGCAGTTTATAAAGTATCCCTTTGAGAACATTTGAAATCTCATGATGTCACTTTTAACTTGTTTACAGAAGCTGAAGCTCTTTGAAATTTTTATATTCTCAATGACATCAATTTATCAGAAAGACCATAATTTTTGAACAAACATTAAGTGCAATCTGTTGAATAAATAATTAATCTAGTTGAATAATGACACATTCCTTGGACATCAAAGTGTGACTATATTGTGGCAGTCCACACACAGGGTTGAGTTAGAGGCCAGAGCAGTGAAAGAGGTAGAAATCTGAGGCAGGAGAGTTCAACAAGTTAAGATATGCACTGGGATAAGTCTCCTTGAAAGGAAAAAACTGAAGTAATGCATTCTCATAAGGTAGAATACTTAAAAGATATGCACTTGCCTGCCTAAGAGATTAGAGTGAGACTTAGATATTTTTATAAGAGAAAGAGCACTATATAATATGCTTTCTAGGAGCAGAGAGATGCACTGGTTAACATATGTTTTCATTCCCTCTATTTATAGGACCCTTTTAAAAGTCTAAAGTCTGTAAGACATTAATTTTCTTCATGGCTTAGAAATCTAGCACCAATGACAGTAAAATTCACACACACCAATCAACCTTATTTGTGTGCTTGTGCATGCAGTAGAAATATTCTAGTATAAGTATTTTTCTCTCTTTGGGATTTTTGAGGGAGAACACTCTTTTTAATGCAGTACTTGTAAATACCTCATTTATGCTGTGAAAATCCACACCAGTACTCTTCTTCTCTTAGTTACTGTTGTGATTATTACCTGCTCAGTTCCTTTTAAGCAATACTAGTTACAAAGCAAAACCTGGTAAACAACACTGTTAAAGGGTTTACTTTCCTTTTGGAATTTAGTAACCGGAGTTCTAAAATATAGTAATTATTAAAATTTTAATTTTCTTTCATCACTGAAAAATATATAATTGCTTTATTTTACAATGACAATGGGATATTACAGTTCAGAGTTGGGAAGCTATAAATATATCCCCATTGGCAAAATTTCCTTAGGATTTACAACTGCATCCATCTGTACAACTGTGATTAAAATAAAGTAGAGTGGTGGCTTGTAAGTCATGATTTGTGTCAAGGGTCTCAGGCAGTAGGGAGTTTCAAGTGCTTTTGTTAGTACTGGTTGTATTTTTGTGGGTTTGTGTGTGTGTGTGTATTTTGTGTTTTCCTCAGATTGTAGATTCCTGGGGTCTGCAATTAATGTAAGTTTTCTGGCCAGAAATAAATGTGTTATGTAAGATATTTGTCCTTCTATTTTTGTTTATTTCATACCTTTTTTTCTCAACTCACATTATCCTATTTCCCTCACCTCCAGCTGAAGATCTTAAACTCCTTTGTCTTTCCACTACCAAACTAGTCAACCTTGTAACATTTTTCTTTAGCCTTTGTTCTCTCCTGTTGTAAGTGGATTTTCTTATCCCTTAAAAAGGCCAGTCTACATATTTGTGATCTGGCTCTCATTCTCTTTAATCTTTTGGAAAATTTGGTTTCTGTAATCCCTGCCTCCTTTATTCTCCCATGAATTTCTCTGTCCCTACTAAATCATCCCCATAAGCATGAAAGCACATTATTTGCCCATCTTATATAAAAAATGAATAAATAATCTCAGTGTGTCTCCTGCCTACTCCTTGTATGTTCTTCATGGTCAGACTTACAAATTAGAATATTGGCACTAACCCTATAATTACAGGGATGCTAGTCTTTCCCCAGCCCATTCTTCCCCCATCAGGCCAACAAGAAAGGAAGCCACCTCAAAATCATCACTTGAATTTCATGATTATTTTTCTTTCATTAAAAGCACATTTATATATGTATATATGCTCATATACATGCATGCATAACCACACAGATAAACATATGCACTCTCTAAATTTAGTTGGTTCATATTTGGTACTGAGAGTACTTCTTCCCATCAACATAATGTCTATAAGATTCATCTGTATTGTTCTTATACTTGTGGTTCATTTATTTTCAAGCTGCAGAATAGTCCATTGTTTGAACATAACTCAATTCACTTACTTATTCTCCATTTTCAGACACTTCTGTTTTTGCTATTCTAAAAACATAGTGCTGTTTCTAAAAGCCTTTTGCATCTCCCTGTACACTTACACCCTGAGGTAAAGGGATGATGCTGTTCACAGCCTGAGGTGACAGGGCCGAGCTACCAAGCTACCCTGGGAGCTGTGGATCAATTCCTTACCACATCTTTAACCTAGTGTCTGAACAGCTGTGTGACTCTGCAGGCCACTTAGAAATCTCTGTCATATATAAACTTGAGTGTAGAACTGCTAGTTTGTAGGCTGAGAGAAGAAGATGCTTTACATGATAATGATGAATTGTTTTCCGAAGTAATTGTATCAGGGTATTAACCCACCGATAGACTCTATTAAACACATCCTCATCCATAGTTAATGTTCTCAGAATTCTGAATTCTTGTTGCTCTCATACACCATATAAAAAGAATCAAACAACAAATATATACATTTTTGTGTCTGGATTGTTCTGTGCAGCACAATATTTTTGAGATTCACTTATGTTTTGAAGTTTATCATATGATTATTCCTTTTTAGTGCTTTTATTTTCTTGTATGCATATAATACAATTTATACACACACACGCGCACACACACACACACACTTCATGTTGGATATTTTTCCCAGTTTTTGATTAATATAAATGAAGCTGTTGAAGAAAAAATGTACACATTCTTTTTTTGGACATGTGTTTCATATATCTTGAATAAATACATAGGAATGAATCAGTAGGTTATGGAATAAGTTAAGTTTAACATTACAAAAAAATATGCCTAAATGTTTTAAATGGTGGTTATAGAATTTTAAACAACTCACCATTATTGTATGAAAATTTGATCTGTTTCACATCTTTACCAGTATTTCATATTTTTGTTTTTCCTAAAATCAAAGTTATCCTAAAGGATACATACTGATATATATTTGTGTTTCCTTTTCTTTGTAGAATAAGGGGTTGACCATATTTTCAAGTGCTAATTTAGTATTTGTATATATCTATTTTATGAGCAGCAAATCCAAAATTTTGTTCTTTAAAAAAATAAAAATAAAATAAACTACTGTGTCCCAAATATTTTTGCTTCTTGACACATCTAGATAGTCATGTAATTATACAAGATTCAAAGGATAACTGAAAAAGCTACTCAAAACCCAAAGACAAATGTTTCAATGGTGCTGGATCTCCCAGTAAAGAACGTGTGAGGGCCATGGGTATCTTAGACACATGATCTCTAACTCCTTCATTGCCTACGATTCTGCTCCAGCATTCACATAGAATGTACTTAGAACAGAAAATACGCTGGTGAAACTATAAAGAATTAAAAGCTAAACTATATATAAAAAAACAATATTAAGCATGGGGTAATAATTACATAAAATCCAGAGATTTAAAAAAATAGCAAAATTCTATGATAAACTGGAAAGTTAAAGGAAATTGTCATAATAATAAATATTAATTAAACGAAAGATACAATTAAACAAAATTTTGAACATTTTACTAACAATCCAAAAAACTGAAAGAAAGAAAGCCATTCCATAAGAAATACTGTACCAGATGAGGTTAAGGTAGTTCTATCAAACTTCCAAGGTAAGTCTCATTCTAGTCTTTATTTATATAGATTTCAGAGAACAGGACAGGAAATAGTTCCATTTTCTGAGACCAACATAAAATTGATATAAAGTCCAAACTTGGACAGAACAAAAGAGAAAAAGGAAAGGCCAATCCCAATGCTTCTTCATGAAGCCCAAAATGAAGCCTCTAGAAGCTCAAGAAGATCTGCCAATAATTTACCTGCTAAAAGAAACAAACAACATCAAAACCCTTAATATTCTCCAATGGAATATATCAAAATCCAGAGTTTCCGGCAGATCATAATGCTGTGTACAATCAAAACAGTATATATGAGTAAAAAGGAAAATGTGACTCAAAACCAAAGAAAAATGCTCATAACCATTCTTAACCACATATGAAAGTTGTACCCCCAATTGAAACTCTTGTGGAATTCTAAGGATTTATCTAGATTACTACTGAATTTTTGTAGTTTATTATTGTTTCCAAATTATCTTCACATTATGAGTTGGAATTTTGGGAGTTCCAAATTAATGAGGGGAGGCTTAATGAAGCTCATTACTCATGGAAGTTCAAATTGAGATTCATAGTCAGAAAATAGCAAGAAGTCATGTAAATCACTTTCTTCCTCCCTAAGCACTCAGGAGGAACCAGACATCCAAGAAAAACCCAGAAATAATAATCCATTTCCAAAATTATTTTAGATATTTAACTATCCTAGGAAATTATAATTAATCCATCATTTTCTTTGCTACATTTTATAGGCATATTTGAATGAGTAATTTTGTTTTAAATGTAATACAAAGTGGACAAGTAAGAGGCTTCAGCCAAAAATCCCTTAAATTAATTCAAGCCAAAATGATTAAAGAACTAAGGTTTTAAAAATGCTTACTTCATTGCTTTTCACTTTTTGGATTTATTGCTATTCGTAATGAATTCTTTTAAGTATGGAGAATTAGTATATAGACTCTAGACTCATTCAAATGTATCCCCTGATATTCTGATTTATGCCAAGTAGCATATTACCTTGAAAATAAAGCAGTAATGAAATTGTCATATTACTCTCAACAACCTGTAATAACAGCATAAGTGAATCATAGCTGTCTTTTGTACATTTTACATTTCTTAAAAAGGATTTGAGACCTAACAACAATTATATTACATTTAGTACATCTTATTCTAAAGTTTGAGAAAAGTAAAAACATTTATAAAAATAGAAAATAGAAAACACAATACACAGGTTTTTATTTTTTACCTCTTTTTCTCAAAATAAAAAATTATTTATATTAAGAGTTTTTACATAATAATACACCAAAACATCAGAAAAAACAGGGCCAAAAAGGAAAATTATTATTAATATTTCATGGTAAATATGGGCACCTATTACATGTGTTATTTGTCTTAATTGTCAAAAACAAATGACCTATAATAAGTGAGGTCAAGGAAAAGGCATTCAGTTATAACAAACTAAAGTGAAAGACTGACTTATTACAATGACAATAGTAGTGTCTACAATGTTAATACAGTCAGTTGAGACACTTCAACCAAATGTACTCTTAAAATAAACCAATGTCTCAAATTGACTTCAGGTATTGACTTACCATTGGGAGCCACTGCACTCAGTTTCATGAGAAATTTCATGAGAAATGGGCAATTGGAGGAGTCTATGTTACTTCCAGAAAGCATTATGGTATAAGTAAGGTATGTGATGATTTCAGTACAGTCTACAGACGTTTATTTATCTTATATTAGTTTACATGGCCACATAGAAATTCAGGATGTAAATTTACTCTTGAAAAATATTTTTGATTTCTCCATAATTATCCATAATCTGCTACACAAAATATTATAAATATAAGGTTGACATAAATACAGCTCTCAAATATTAAATGCAAGTTTCAAAATACTACTTATATATATCTCAGCATCCCACTTCTTATAATTCCTTCATAAATATTTAGTTGCAAGTTAAAAGTAATAAGAACCCTTCTTTTTTTTCTAGTCATCTAATACAAGCCTCACTGCAGTAGCTGCCGTACCATATGTTTCTGTAGAGAGAATACAATGGCTCAAAATTTCATTTTCTGTTGCATTCCTATACACTAATGATGAACTAACAGAAGGGGAAATCAGGAAAACAATTGCATCAAAAAGAATAAAATGCCTAGGAACAAACCTAACCAAGGAAGTGAAAGACCTATACTCTGGAAACTACAAGGCACTCATGAGAGAAATTAAAGAAGATACAATAAATGGAAACACATCCTTTGCTTATGGATAGGAAGAATTAATATTGTCAAAATGGTCATCCTGCCTAAAGCAATCTACAGATTCAAAGCAATTCCTATCAAAATACCAACAGCATTCTTCAATGAACTAGAGAAAATCATTCTAAAATTCATATGGAACCACAGAAGACCCTGAATAGCCAAAGCAATCTTGAGAAGGAAGAATAAAGCTGAGGGGATTATGCTCCCCTACTATAAGCTGTACTACAAAGCCACAGTAATCAAGACAATTTGGTACTGGCACAAGAACAGACCCACAAACCAATGGAACAGACTAGAGAACACAGATATAAACACAAACACATATGGTCAATTAATATACGATAAAGGAGCCATGGACATACAATGGGGAAATGACAGCCTCTTCAACAACTGGTATTGGCAAAGCTGGACAGCTACATGCAAGAGAATGAAACTGGATTATTGTTTAGCCCTATATACAAAAGTAAACTCAAAATGGATCAAAGATCTGAATGTAAGTCATGAAACCATAAAACTCTGAGAAGACAACATAGGCAAAAATCTGAATATAAGCAAGAGCAACTTCTTCCTGAAAGCATCTCCTCGAGCAAGGGAAACAAAAGCAAAAATGAACTCATTGGACTACATCAAACTAAAAACCTTCTGTACTGCAAAGGACACCATCAACAGAACAAAAATGTATCCTACAGTATGGGAGAATATATTTGTAAATGACATATCCGACACGGGGTTAACATCCAAAATATATAAAGAACTTACATGCCTCAACACCCAAAAAGCAAGTAACCCGATTAAAAAATGTGCAGAGGATATGAACAGACAATTCTCCAAAGAAGAAAATCAGATGGCCAACAGGCACATGAAAGGTTGCTCTTCATCACTAATCACTAGAAAAATTCAAATTAAAATCACAATGAGTTATCACCTCACACCAGTAAGTATGGCCAGCATTGAAAAGACTAAGAACAACAAATGCTAGCAAGGATGCGGAGAAAGGGGAACCCTCCTACACTGCTTGTGGAAATTTAAGCTAGTTCAATCATTGTGGAAAGCAATATGAAGGTTCCTCAAAACACTAAAAATAGAAATACCATTTGACCCAGGATTCCCACTCCTTGGAATATACCCAAAGAATACAAGTTGATAAATTCAAAAAGACATATGCACCCCTATGTCTACCGCAGCACTATTTACAATAGCCAATATATGGAAGCAACCTAAGTATCCATCAGTAGATGAATGGATAAAGAAGAGGTGGTACATATACATGATGGAATATTATTCAGCCGTAAGAAAGAAACAAATCCTATCATTTGCAACAACATGGATGGAGCTGGAGGATATTATGCTCAGTGAAATAAGCCAGGCAAAGAAAGACAACTACCAAATGATTTTCCTCATTTGTGGAGTATAACAACGAAGCAAAACTGAAGGAACAAAACAGCAGCAGACTCACAGACTCCAAGAAGGGACTAGCAGTTACCAAGGGGGAGGGTTGTGGGAGGTGGGTGCGGAGGGAGGGAGATGGATATTGAGGGGTGTTATGTTTAGTACACATAGTGTGAGGGGTCACGGGGAAAACTCTGTAGCACAGAGAGGACAAGTAGTGACTCTGTGACATCTTACTACACTGATGGACAGTGACTGCAAAGGGGTATTGGGGGGGACTTGATAATATGGGTTAACGTAGCAAACATTGTTTTTTCATGTGAAACCTTCATAAGAGTGTATATCAATAAAGCTTAATAAAAAATTTAAAAAAAGAACCACCATGTAATTGACTGAATAGCAAACCTTTCAAAAAGCTGTTTGAGTCACACAAAGAAGAGCTGTGACTGTTAAGAGGAGTAACAGGTGCTCATGGGAGCAGACTGGAAACATCTTGGCAGATTCAGGGGTCTGGAGTGTTTTCAAGGCATAAGGGCCAAGGACCACCTGTGGGATATACAAACAAATGCGAAGCTGTGGCCGCAAACTGCTGTCTCCCAGCGCATACCATGCCCCAGATGTGTTGTTTGGCCACTGGTGCTCAAGAAGCATTGTATTCCTTTCTAATGTTCAATGACTGAAAATTTTGAAAGAAAAATCCAAGTTCCTGACTTGTTTTGAAAAAGTAAAAGATGTGTGATGCAGGCTGTCCACCTACATGACTACAGCTAGTAGGAGCGAGGTGGCTGCTTCTTTCTTTTGTGTTTTCCAGGATGCACCCCTCCCAAAGCTTCCTTCACACTGAAGCTCAGAGTTAGTGCCTTTCTACCAACTCATAAGCTGCTTTATTAATTTTCCCAAGTGGATTCTGTAGACACTCATTCCTGATCTTCACCCGGTATTCATGTATGAATGTCTTTAAGAAAACAAAGCTTGAGATGAGTTTGGGTGTCTCTCTGACTCATTTCCTTCATGGACTTGATGTCAGCACTCATCCTGAGAAAAGAGGACACTTGTTACGTCTGTTAGAGACTTGGCAGCCAACAGTTTGAGTCATGTTTTATCTGTCCACTGAGGGAAAGATGTGTTTCATATCCACTTCTGTTCTCTAGAGCAATGCTCTGCAACACTAAATGCACATTAGAGTCACTTGGAGAGCTTTCATGAAAATACTGATGCCTAAGTTCACTAAAAAATAATTAAATAAAATTATCTGGGAGTAGGGCATCAAAGCTTAAAAACTTCCCAGTTTGAGCTAATATGAAGCCAGTATCAATATCCACTGATTTAGACTCTCTCTGTATTTGGAAAAATGAAGACAGTCCTTCAGAAAATTTACTACTTCCCACACCCACTACCTCTCAAAACAGGGCAGCCTTCTCATGTATGGGCCTGTGAGAGAGACCAAGAAATCACAGCAGTGGGTACCTGCGCATTTTGACATCCCACAGCTTGTCCATTACACTTATTCCTTTCTCCACAGTGATGCCAGTGCCTGACCTATATTTTCCTATTCCTCAGGTCATCCGGCCCATTTGCCATTGCAAACTCCTCATGAACTCTACATTCCTTTCTACACTGAGTAATTCTAAATAATCCTCTTGTCTATTTTATTTCTTACCATAATCCCTAGAATGACTTTTTATTGCCTACCATAATAATAACACAAGGCACATTCAGCTTCCAAGTCCTAAATCAGGTCTCTCAGCACTAACATATCTATAAACCTGACCTTCCTATCTATCCAGAAACTCTGATCCACCCTTTAAACTTGCCTTCTTTAAAAACTTTTGACTGTTGACTAATGCTTTAACTATTTTAAATATCTTCAAAAATTTACTCACTAAAACAATGTCTCTGGTAAATATGATTAAATTTCAATAATTTTACATTTTAACCCATTTTTAAAGGCAGGGTTTAGAACCAGATAGAATAATCTATTGTTTAATGCCATGTTCAAATACAAAGGAGCTGGTTTTTGCCATGCGGCCCTTGCTCTTTAATACATGAATAGATTCTTCCAGCCTCCAGATTCCACAAAATATATAATCTATCTATGAAAGACATGGAATATAATTTTTCTTTTACCTCATACAGCTGGAGAATTATAGGGTCTAGCACAGGATTAACACCTCTGGTGGAGGTCATGCATGAAAATTAAAATACCATTTTTCATTGTGCTGTGTTATACATTGCTACTGAAGCTGAAGAGAAGTTCTCATTACTTCTATTCAAAAACATTGTAAATTTTGTTAATGCCAGCATCCTGCCATGAATGCCAATGCACTGTTTGATATTTTTATACTCTGAATTTTTCTCTTTCTTAGAATAAAGGGCAAATGGATCAAGTCTTGACCTAGATGTTATGACCCCATCTAAGTATCCTTTCTTTAGATAATGGTGTGTGCATATGCAAGCATTAATCTGTAAAGTATTTCTGTCCTCACTACTTTTACAAAGCTGATTCAGAAATGAGCTGAGAAACATACACATACATTTTAATTAGACTAAATCATGGACCAATGGCAGTCTGCTTTGTACCCAGTGACATTGTCTCAGTTGATAATTTGTATCCAAGGACATTATGTCAGTTGATAATTTTAACCTGAATCCAGAACTTGTACCTGTTAATTCTACAAATGTCAAAGAATCTGGGTGCATACATTTAACAATACATTTAAATTAAACCATTTAAGTTTTTGCGTTTTGTCCCAGTTTCATTCAAGTCCCCAAGTAAAGATGAGGCAACCCTCCTTTATCCAATACAGGTGGCAGTTCAATACTTGCAAAGGACAGTTATACAAAGATATTTTACAATTATTTTCACTCATCCATATTATAGGTCTAAAGATTGAGGTAAGAGACTGATATGCACTTTGAATTCCACCATGGGGAAAGGGTAGGCTGGAGTGGGTTTTCTGCATCTCAAGCCAAGGTGAGGGGTTCATGGAGACCATGGAAACAGCTCATACAGTGATCCCTGGAGCTCTAGATCAGAGCGGACTGAGAGTGACGCATGGATGAGGATCTAAAGGAACACTGGGATTAGGCTTTACTTCAAGCCTTTGTCAGGGATAAGAATAGACACGTATTCCCCACGGACAAAATGTGCTCACAGCATGATGAAATAATGTTCAAATTCATAGCTCTCTAAACATACCACCTAGAATACTAGAAAGAACACAGCAGAAAGCAGCTTGGAGGGACCATAGCTTGCCATGCTCTAAAAAGACAGATTAAAAAAAACAGTAGGCAGCTGGAGACCCCTGTGACTAGGGAAATTTTAAGTTAGAAATTCCTACCAAGTGAAGAGTCTCAAAATGTCATTTAAAGTGACTAATTAGAACATGTGCCAAGCCCAGTGGCATGAAAGACCGACCATTTAGTCCTGGAGAATTCATAAATGTTTTACCCCTTATCTCCTATTCCTCTTCTCCACTGCTCCCTCTCCACTCACGTTCACCCAAAGAAGCCAGAGGTACCTTCTGATTGGGAAGGAGAGGCGGTCACCTGGAGGAGAAGCTGTCAGTTCCAACTCAGGAGGGTAGCCTCAGACACTTGGTCATTATTCTATATTGAACATTCAGTAATTACTGACCTGAAACTGCATTTCTTTTGTGAATAAAGATTACCAAAACTTTTGATTACCTATAAATAACCAGAAATGTCATGAGACTTTCCCAAGGTTTCATCTAAGTTGCTGGAAAACTAACCAGCTCCTCAAGGTGGGAGACTGAATTAAGGTGCTTTCTGATTATTGCCACCACTCTTGCCTCTTCCAAAGAACAGTGACAATCACCATCTGAAATGCCCTCCCCTGGGGCAAAATCATTCATAAACAGAAGTCATGGCTGGGGTCTGCTGCCAGTGGCATTTCTGCACTGCACTGCAATGGCCCAGCAGGTTGGGTTGCCAGAGGTAGCAAATGAAGGATTCCAGGTTAAATTTGAATTTCAGTAAAGAATAGTGACTTTCAGTATAAATGTATCCCAAATATAGCATGGGACACACTTACACTAAATAAAAATATCCATATATTTATCTGAAAGTCAAATTTAACTGGTGTCTTGTACTTTTATCTGACAACCTTAACAGGGCCTCTTGCAGTGATGGGACAAAGGCAGGCAGCAGATTCCTAAAGCCCCCCTGATATGAAAGGTTGCAAGTGGTCAGAGTTTTAGGAGGTATTTAGGGTGGAGCAAAGATCTAGAAAGGGGACATGATGAGAAATATTTCAGTCAATTAGCGCATCCCCAAGACGCAGAAGCTAAACATGGCATTATTTAAAGCTTAATATTTCTTTAAAATAAAGAAGAGTATGATGGTAAGGGCCTGGGATTGTAAGATACTACTGTCCTACATTTTCTAAAAAAATGTCATTTCACCTACAGAAATCATGGAAACAAAGATTTTGTAGCCTTTTGATAGGTGGACCTTGTCATTATCCTGTTTGTCACTGTCTCTCAATCTCATGCTTACTTGTTTTTCAAACTGAATTTTCTACACCTGAAGTTCAGGTTGTGATTCACCTTAACTTCTGTTTTATGTTTTTATGCAGACACCCATTCTCTCAAGATTTTTTTTAGCTCAGTTAAATTTTTGTTCCTATATATATCTCTTTTAACTTACCCTATTGAACTTTATAAAGTCACAGCCACACTGTCATTTTGTAAATTACATTTCTATTAAATAAGTAAAGCTACCAGAAAACAAACTTGCAATCAAAATTGAAACTTAACATTTAAATCATGTGTTACTTTGATTTACATTCAGGCACATATTTTTTTAATCAGTGCACCTGTAAATCAACATTATGGAGACAGCTCTCCAAGTATAAGAACAACTGAATATGTATAAACAAAATTGTGTTTGTAAATATGTAGATTGAGGTAGTAAACACCTTTAACACCAGTTAGAAATCTGTCACTGATTATACATAGGGCATAAAGCAAGCATTAAATTTTTAGTGAATAGCTTGAAAATCTTGCAAATATCTGTGGTCCAGGTAAAGTTTGCATTCCATACAGATAAGCTGGATAGAGTTCTTTGATTATAGATATAAAGGCATGCATGCAGAATATAAATGCAAACATAGTCATATTTACAATATGCTGTAAACTTGGAACAACTATTATTGACACATAAAGGGATCTCAAAAATCAGTGTTACATAAGAGCACTGCCCTTTGTATTCTTCCTTATTAGGAATAAAAATAAATGGGGCTATAAGGTTAAATGTATTTTTAGTACACCTGTCAGTGACAAATAATAACTTCATATATTTTTTGGTCCAGAATAGCATTGCCTTGGCATAACTGATTCTAGGTTCAAAGGATATTTTATGGCTACTAGGCTAAAGATAGTCAAGCCTGTATCTGCCCCTCCTGATGCCTGCTCAGTCATCTTTACCAGCCAGAGTCCCTGGGCCCCTTCCGTCAATCTATGGCTCTTTTCACAGGGGACTTGAGAACTTTAAAGTCGATGGCACTGCTCGCATCATCTCACAACAATTAATAGCTCCTTTTTTCCAAAGAAATATCAAGGAAGCTCTTTTCTTTAGTTTTAAGCTATTTTGTTAGCAAGTAACAACCATCCACAATGAAGAATGTTATGATGAAATGAAGAATGCTCCTTGTCAAAATCCCAGAATGCTTCCTCTGCTTGAGTACTGAGCATGATAAGGAGCACACCACAAGAGAGTATGAAGAGAGGGGCAAGGAAAATTTTGACAGTTCAGTGTATCTTTTGATTCTTTTGCTTGTTACAATCAGCATATTTTAATTTTAATTAAATAATTAAGAAAAACTGACAGAAATACACAGAGAAAAATAAAAGAAGCATGGCGTTTTCTCAGTCTATGAGTCCTCTATTACAAGCAAGCTTGAAAGAGTTGGAAAAACTCACTGAAATTCAAGGCATTCTCAATCAAATTACAGAAAGGAATTCTACGGCAACTTGCTAGGCTAGTGAGGTTGAGATAAAATTATAAATTGGTGAAAAGAGACTAACAGCATATTCTTGTTATAAATACTTGTTGGTGTCTCCTTGCTCAATTTTTCATTTGCAGATCTTAATCTATTCCAAAGTAAAAGCTCTCTTACTAATTAGTATGACTACATTGATCTATTAATATCCATACATATTATTATACGAAGGTACAAAAGTGTGTTTTATTTCATGAATATTTTCTAAATATTAATGGAAATATTATGGTTTTCAATTTTTCATTTATATCTTTGAGATTTGATGGTGCCTCCTTTCCTCCCTCATTGACCACATTTCATATTATCTTGCTTCTCACACTGACCTTCTTTTGGTTTCTTCAAAACTCTGTATTTATCACTTCAGTCTATTTTTACTTTCAGTTCTTTTCATCTGAAATTCTTTTCCCCCAATCTCCGTAAGGTTTATTTTTATATTAGCTCAAGTGTCACCTATTCAAAGAAGTCTTCTCTAACAACCAAAATTTGAATAAAATTCTAGTAATCAGCCATCCTATTTCCCTGTTTTATCTTCTCTGAGTTTGCATATTTTGTATATCTATTATCTAACCTCCCCACCCCAAACACACACACACTCCCACTGGAATTTAAACCACATAGGAGTATGGATATTGTATCATTTACTGCTGTTTTTCTAGGTTCCAGAATATCTCCTGGAATGAAGCAGCCACTCACAAAATAATGTTTGAACACCTTAAGCAAATTCACTCAAGGTGGAAATAAGGAATCTGTATTTTCAACGTTTTTCCAAGAGTTTCTGACAATCAGAATATTTAGAAACAAGTGACCAAAAATATATTTCTTCTATATTGCTTGTCTTTCTGACTTTTATAAGATTCGCTGTTGGGATTCACAGTGGCCCTTCATGTAAATGAAATTCCCCTAAACTTCCAATGCTCCCTGCCATCCTTCTAACCTTGACAACTGAGATAATCTTAGTATGGTATAAGGAGGCAAGTGTCAAAAACAAGTATCATTTCTATTCTTGCCTGTGATATAAATACTGAGAATGGGAAGGGCGTTAATCAAGTGAACAAAAGCAATGATCTACTTGCATGAATCACTTCCCTCTTCTACTTTAACAAAGTTCAGACTTGTAATTGGCTAATAGAAATAAGGTCAGTTCTATTTGTTGCATACTTTCAAGTTCATTTTAAATATACCTAGACTTCTTGAATATATTCTATTTTGCTTTATATATTTGAAAAAATGAAGATCTACCTGTGGGTAATCCAGCAAAATATACCAGTGTACTATGCTTCGCAATAATAATTTTCAATGTTTCATCTTATCAAGTTTGAAATAAATGTTTTTCCCTCTTAAAAACACCACATATATTATCTATCACCATATTGCAGTCTGGTTTGTCAAAGCATTTGTATGACTTGCCAAACTTCTGTTTAAATTTTTTTGTATCTGTCTATCAATCTATATCTATATCATCTCTCTCTATATAATTATGTTACTATATTTATATATTATAAACATTCATATTTATAATATATTTAATAAAGAAAACAGCAAAATTAGAAAAATGTCACTCTCTTTGAAACTGGAACCTATGAGAATGTTAAACAATTAGAATGTTTAGTTTTTCTGGATAATCAGTTAACAGTATTCATGGCAATATGATATTAATAATAGAATTTATATAATTGCTATGAGATAGAAGCTTTACCTGTTAACTAATTTAATCTTAACAACTATTCTATTTTGTTACGGTACTACTCCTTTTCCCATTTTATAAATTAAGATGTCACAATACAGACAGGTTGAGTAGTTTGTCCTGGGTCACAAAGCTACTAAATGAAAGGATTCAAACCCAAGTGTTATACATCCAAAGTTTGTGCATATAACCACTAAGCTTTCTATAGATAATTATCTCATGGAGGGGTTATTTGCAAATTTCTTTTACATTTTACATTGTCTTAATCAAGATAAAATATGTGGCTTTAAATACTATTCTTAAATATTGACATAAATGTTACTAATACTTATCTTTATTATCTTTACACACACACACATTTCCTAATTGTTTCTCTAAAAAACTAACAATTATTAAGTGCAATCTGTTTATTTCCAGAGCTTCTGTTAGATACACATGATCATTGCCACAGTAGAGTTAAATATTCAAGGAGGGTTACATCCTGAAAGGTGCAATGAGGGGAAAAGAATTTTAAAAATATTTAAGACACTTTGATTTCTGCTTGTGAGATTATGAAAATTACCATCTGCTGTGAAGTATGACTCATATCTGAGCACTCCAAACAATATTTTCTTCTTTCAAAAAGAAATCCATTTAACAAGACTTAATTGAAGTCTAACTATTTAAAACATGGTATTTTTTTCCATTTCAACTCATTTAATTTCTGGTCCTGGACTTAAGGATTATGGTGGGTATTTTTAAGTAGAAAGTATGAGAATCAAGTAGTGAAAACAAGTGTGCTACAAGGAAATAGACTTCATTTTCATGGCAAAAGAAAAAAATTAAAGGGAGTGGCATGGTGCTGGCCCATTTCCTATAGGTGGGAAATGGACATACAAATGCTAATTTCCTTTATATTCATTGTATTTCATCTTTGAGTTCTATTGGTTCTCACCTGGAGAACTGACCAGTCAATAGTTTTCCTTTACTTGTACTACTGTTCCTTTTTGTCCTTGGAAATGCTATATTCAGTCACTTATTGATAGGTGAAGGGAAGTGATTTATTCTCTTTTGTATGGGAAGACAGGTTTCCCATAGATATATTACCAAAACATAAAGTATAGGGTATCTAAAGTTAATTATATTTAATGTGTTGTATAAATGTTTCTTTAATACTTTCTCTAGTATGTTTATTTAAATCATATTATTTATATCATCCCTACATTACACATTGTAGGTGGTAAGAGGAAATATTTTATTCCTGCAAATTGTTTCTTCAGTACCCATTTTGGAGGACAAACTGGGGAAATACATGAGTAATCCCAACCCTTCTGCTTCTGATCTGTTCAGGCGCTTTACAGTGTCCTAGAGAACTGACAGGACTGTGACTTTCGTCTTGTATTCTCTCATCCCCCCCACAGAAATGTGTGATACTCAAGGGCAGGAATCAGATCTTATGCATTTTTGTCTCACTTTAAATGTTCATCAGAGTGTTTTGTACATTATAAGCACAAACTAAATGAACAAAGTCAGTATGAAAATTATTTTAAGGATAAAATTGTGCTTTTAAAAATACTCTAAAAGTTTCTGATGCTTGTCTCTAGCACTTCTGTGAAATTTTATCTTTCTGTGTGATTTCTACCTTTGGCAGAATCTCTAGTCCCTATCTTAATGATCTCTTAAACTCATATCCAATTTCCAATTTCTTTTTGTACTTATTAACAAAGTTTACTGGAAATGATCAAATATACTCATCCTTCCTAGATTATCAAAAACAATAAAGGATAAAAAATAAAAATTGATAAAAATTAAAAAGGAAAGGAAAATAAGACACCACAGCACAGTAGCTAAGAATAAAATAAAATTGCATTTAAATCCTAAATAACAACTGACAAGCTAAGTGACTTTGAGCATGTGAATTAAGCTTTCTAATTCTCAACTTCAAAATCTGATAAAGGGAAATATTACTTATTTCATAAGGGTCATTTTGAGGGTTAAAGTAAACATCAAATATACCAGTATGATGCTTGCCAAATGGTAGCCATTCACCTACTGGTATTCAGTGCCATTACTAATCGTGTTTGATTAATTATCATGTCATTGATTACAGCAAAAATTATCTAGTTATTGGTAAAAAAGTCAATACATTGATTAATGTATTGATATAATATTGATGACATAAATGTCATAATAATAATCATCAATAATAACAATAAATACATAATACAGAAGAGGGGCAAGACAAATAGTTAAGGGAATTCATCCTGAGTTTAGCTTTCTAAGCATCTCTGAATGGCTGACTACTCAAGATGAAACAACAGGAAATAACTATGTTTCCATCTAAAGAGATTCCCATGTAAATATTATGAAAATCTAGCTTGGATAACATTTATGGAAGGAAATTGAATGTACATAGAATTTAATTGATTTTAAAAAATCTTGATCTTTAATACAGCTTTTTTAATTAAAAGAGCTCCAGTACTGGGGGAGAACCACACCAACTGCAGGCAGGGCGCACCACTACTGTTGCATGCTTCTGAGAGTCTAAGTAGCAGCCCGTGAGAATACATTTTAAAGTGGGCCTGCATCTCATAAAAACATTATTTTCAAAAACTATATTTGTGAGGATAATTTATTACCACTGATCCCGTTTCTCTAAAGAATAAAGCATTAAGTGACAGTCTCCAGTTTTGTTTGTTTAGTATTATTCTGGGGATCTGTAGGAAAAAATATAGTTCTGATTTAAAGATTGGGCCTTATGAAACTGAGGGACTTTCCCCTCTTTTGCTAAGTTTTGCTCTTTTTATGAAAATAAAGTGATTTTTGCCACCAGGTTAAAGACAAAGATTACAATTTAAACTGTGATGTGTGTGGGCTGAAAACAAAAAGTGGTATGGGTACTTTTGGGGTTTTTTTTTTACACTTAAAGTTCAAAATTATGCTCTCTGGAACAGGTCAGTGATAGTTTAGGTTGTTGCAATGCTTTCTCATTTCTCTCTGTACTGGTCCACACTTCCTAAACCTGTTTCTGTCCTTTTATTTACCAATAGCCTGTTGTCAAAATATCACCTTGCAACCAAGCAAAAGATAAAAGACCATTCCCTTTACAAGACTCCTTTCTCCCGTTTACCTCCCTCACTTTTCAATCTTATAGAGATTTAAGTAGAATGGATTGAATTAAATGAGCTCAAGTACATTTTTTCATTATAATAATTTTATTTTCTTGGATCTGTAGTTAAGATACCACTGGGAGTACAACATTGTGGTAATACCTTGTGATTAGATTGATGTGCAAGGACTAGAGGAAAAGGGAAGGGCTGTCTTTCTCAAACAACAGACTGCAGATGCTTCAAAAGATGTTTATTTCCAAGAGGCAGCCTTCTATGTGCAAAATTATTGTCAGCCCTGAATTCAATTAACTGCAGGTTGAAATATAAGGACATGTTGGGATTCTCATAATTATCTGACTTAAAAACTGAGAAACTTTCATTTGAAGAGGTTTTTTTTTTCATGAAAGCAATAGAAAGAGTCTAAAGAAATATGATGATACAGAGGTATTTTGTCTAATACTCTATGCAAGTGATATTGTTATAAATATAATGCATTATATTAAAATGAATACTGAAATTCAGAAGGAAAGTAAATGACACTTTAAGGACCATAAAATATATAAAATAATTGTAGATTGTGGGAATTATGGTATAGAGAAACAACTAGACCCCTTTGGTTGGTTGTGGCTAAGCCACTGATTGAGTCGCTGTGTTGAAACATGGCAGATAGTTGGATACGGGATTTCCTCAGTGGGTGTGCACATGAGATTGTAGCTCCCACTTCCATGCTACCCAGGTCTCCCTGTATATGAGTATATATTCCGTCTACAGAAATTTTCATAGCTAAGGGCAATAACCACAGGCTATAAGGATTAGAAGATTGACTTGGATATAAGATGTGAGAGGGTCAGAACTGATTTCAGATCAATAAAGTAAAAACTACAAAGAAGAGAAAGATTTTAAGTTGACAATATAAAGACAAAGAAAACAAATTTTTCTTTCCTAAAACTGAAAGGATTTTGCATTTAATCCCTGATTTTCTAGGAAAAGGAAAGAAAACCCTACAAATCTTTGACTGTTAGGAATTTCAGAGTAATTTTCAGATATCTGCAAAGTGGGAAAGAGATCAGAGTGCATCAAAAGCATTAGAAAAAGATATCTCTTGCTGAGTCAAGAATCAGAAACTGCTCACCTTCCTCTGCACTTCTCAGCCAGTCTCAGCAAGGAAATGACTCTCACAGGACCAGCAAATGGGGGCACATGGCAGAAAGGAAAAAGAAGACCCCCAGCTTGGTATCAGCAACTATATTAATGTCAAACATTATTTCTTGATCAAATATGTTCATTTAATACTTTGTCAGTAAAATTTATAAGAAGTGTTCATGAGAAAATATACTAACTTGTTTAGGGTAAAGCAGCTTTCTCAGAGATAAAATATAGTAAAGAAATTAAGATATTTTTAAAAACTTTATCCAGGGCCTCTTGACTCAGCAAGAGAGGCTATAAGGAATATTTATGTATAAATCACTTCAATCTGTCATTTCAGGCAAGTATATTTATATCAAGCTGGAAAGTTTTTTTTCCAAAATGTTTTGAAAAACATTTTTTCAAATTAGCATTCTGTGGAATCTAATTCACAAGGTGTTCTGCCCAAAAATGGGTTCTGTGGCAAAATTGGTTTGAGGAAAATGCACACTAGATACCCCCACTTGGATATTTGCCATGATTATAAACCAACTTAAGTTTCTATTGGAAAGAAATACATTTCACCTGACATTTTCCAAGTCTCTAAACATGAAACCTTCCTTCCCTTTTTTCTTAATTATAAACATCTACTGATATCAGTTAGATCCAGTGTGCCCCAGGATATATTTTGGTAAATATCGTTGTAGAGTGAGATCAAAGTATGTTTGACCTATGAACTATGAAGAGGCTACTCAGGTGGGGTTTTTTGTTGTTGTTTATTTTTTGGTTTTGGCCAGAGAGGTTCAAGTTTTATTTCTTTATAGCTCAGTATGAGGAGATATTATATATTATAAATGTCCACGTAAGTATTCTGCAATCCACAACACAAGTTTGTGGCTATAACTACATGGTCCACAGTGGCAATTTAAATTTAAATTACATAAAATTAAAAATTGAGTTCTTTAGTCACACCAGCCACATTTCTAATGCTCAATAGTAATACATAGTAAGTGGCTACCACGTTGGACAGCACCGATAGAGAACATCCCCATTACTGCTGAAGGTCCTATAGATGGTGCTAACCTAGAGTACTAGTAAGCATACAGAGAACTGTTTGAGAGACCAATAATCTATCAAACCTTATACAGACATCTACATGTTGCTCACTCCGTTTTATTTAGGGTAGGCTACATATTGAAGACTATACTAGGAGCTTAGCATGTATGCATGTGTGTACTCACACATACATATATGCACAGTATATATAGTATATACACAACAAGGCCCTATGCCCTGGAGAAGCTCAGAATAGTTAATAATTTAAACAAGCAGTGGCAATGACCTGGGATGTGCTGTGATTCAACCTGCTATGGAATTAAGCGAAAGTACTGCTTACCTTTTTAATAGGTGAGTCGGGCTTATAGGACAGAAAATCAAGAAGGTAAGATCATAAGAGAGACGATATTTGAGTCTTAACAGTTTTGAAGGATGAGGAGCAAGAAGGGTAGCATTCCAGAAAGAAGAGGTTTGACAATGTCACCTTGATTTGGGTAAGTAGAAATCAATTCAGTGTGACTCGAGTAGACAGGTAGTATTTGTGTGTCTAGATGGAAAATTCTGGCAAATTTAAAAAGCCATTAAGAAAAGACGAGGTTAATCCATTGAGGGACTTTGTATATCACATTCATGATGATGGAATTCATCCTGTAAGTAATTGGGCGTAAGTAATTTAGTAAGTAAAAAGGGGTTGTGTCAGTCATTTTCATGCTCTATATGTATGTTAGGACAGTTGTCCCAGAAACATGAAGACAGATCAGAAGATACTGTTGGCAGAGACATCGGTTTGGAGGCTAATAGCATTATGGCAACTACAGTCAGTTACTAATTTAGGAGAACAGAAATAATGAGATAAATTAAGTGGTATCCAAAAGAGGTAAAAAGAGATATTGCTAAACCTCAAATCCAATTCTCAGTAAAGCAGTAGTCAAGATCATTTGGATTGGGAAGAAGGTGAGGGGTAGAATCCCAGCTAACTAAGGCTCTCTCAAAAGGTTATCAGTTTATGTCATCTTCAAAGTTTGATTATTAGTTTTCAAGTCAAATTAAAAACAGGAAAACAATCTTTATTTAGTGGAAAATTTCTTCAGAGGAAAAATCTGTTTATATAGAAAATTATCAGGCACTTTTCTTGAACACACGTTAAACATTATTCTAACAAGCGCTTACTTATTTTTCTGCCAAATATTTTCCTTATCTTTATTATTATGTTAAAACATCTTTGTGTAATTATTGATTAGCTATGTTCCTCAGTTTAAAAGTCCACTTGATTGAACTCAGTGAAGAGCTTATATTGATTTAGCTTAAAATAGTTTTTACTCAACACCTCATCTTATTTCTCTTTATAATGTTGCGTTATTCATGCACCAAAGTGATTAGTTACTTTGACTGCAAGAAAATCAGATCTTAACTATCCACCATGAGAGGAGAAATAACAGGGGTCATTAACATTCAAAATAAAAAAAATAGTATTATTTTGTATATACCTCCTCCAAAATGAACCATTTGATCCTTAGCAAGAACTGCTATCAAGTGGGCATGTGTTAAGTTTTACTTGACTTGCTCCCATTTAATATAAACAAGCAACCTGAAATGTAAGATGTTTTAGTAAGCCACATGTCTGACGCAAGACTGGGAAAGAATGGACAATACCTTTGAAATGATTTGGTCTCAATATCTAGATTTGCTCTATTGATAGTTGAAATTTTGCCATTTTGCTTTCATTTGAGAACTGCAGGAGAAGAAAACTGAAAGAATGAAAATTGAATCTTCACTTAACCTATCCATAGAGCCAGCTGCTTTAATTTGAAATATTCATTGAAAATGAGTGTGTAACCATGGGTAGCCCAAATGTATTTCAGGAGATACAGCTCCTTATTAAGTGCACAGAGTTCTGCCAATCTACTCTGTTTAAAGTAGGTCATAATTAAAATGTAATCACTTGGTTTCACTGGAATTTCTGTTTAAGTTTAAGACTCAAAATCAAGCAAAATCATGTTAAGAGGCACTTCTATAACAGCAGGAGAGATTTGTCTTCCTTTTTGAGCTAGGCTTTTAGTTTACTGTTCAATGTTGCTTTTTCCATGACTATTTTTCTTATTAACCAAAAAGATGGTATAAGAAGATGAATAGACTCACAGGGTTCTATGAGTTATTTTAGGCATGGATTTTTCTTATGCCCATTTTCATGTACTTTTCTATTAAGGTTTTCCCTTATAAAAGTTAATGAATATTTCTTTAACCTAATTTACATAAATTATGGAAGATATCTAGCCACTGAGAATAGTAAAGTACATTTACAGCTCTTAAGCATTAATCTGAGAAAAACTGAAAGAATATTTAAAATTTCAAGTTCTTTGAGTATGTCAGCTCTTCAAAATATCTAAATAAAATAATATGCACATCATTTAGTTAGATTCCAAATATGTAAGCAGAAAAGATAAAAGATTAACTTTTTTCTAAGTAATAGCTGTGCAATGATCCTGAATCATGTGAAAAAAATTTTTATGACATTCCTTATGTTAATTTCAGGACATTCATTCACTAAGAGAATATGACTCTTTTTATTTTGTAAGAAAGTCCTTTCTACATTATTAGGATTATAATATCTATCAGTGGAAAATCTATGTTAATCAACTAAAATGGAGTGACAGGGATTAGATTTTTCCTTCCACCATGAACAACTAGAAAAACAACAACAAACATATATATACATACATTGATATATATGTATCAATAGTTTTCAGGGAGCAGAGGACTGATTACTTGAGAAAAAGCTAACAAGGTGAGCCATTAAACCAAAACAACTCTTTACTGGTAATGAGGGCAATGTTCAAGCTGAAGTTCAGGGTCAGCAAAATGTAATAGAGTCTAATGCTTTTGCTAAATTAAAAAGAAACTAAAGAACACATAGTTCAGAAGTGAGCCAGTTTGATACCCTGTATAAACAGCTCCCTTGGGAACCTTTACTAAGATGGTTATGAGTATTAGTGATAAAAAAGAAGCTTGTCAGCCTCTGAATCATTGTGTCTGGATTACCATAAACTCACAATTATTAACCAGTTTTACCCAACTGAGAACTTCACAGGAGGGGCACATATTCAAACTGTGGAATTGGGTTAAAGGAAGATCACACCATAATTATAAGGAAAATGGGGACTACTATCTCTTGATCTAAAATGGAGTACCTCCACTGAGACAACGTAAATGTCAGAGCAAACTATTTTAGATGTCTGGCAATTCCTGAATTTAGTGGAACAGCTAAAAGGCTTTGAACACACAAGAATCAAGCAAGACACCTTGAAATATAAATTCTCCCTTCTAGCTTTCTGCTGTTCGGAATACTAGGCCGATGAACCGCCCTCTCCAAGTTTGCCGTTACTATTGAATAGTACCTATAATATAGGCTCTAAAAGCCTTTCAGCATCACCATAAGATTAGAGAATATGGGAATCCAGGAATGTTTCCTGAAGATATTTTTCTTAAAGGGGTATTACTTCTCTGTCATATTTGGATGGGTATAGTAGACTGGGGACAGTTCTTTTGATTTGTGTAACTTATTGTATTTGTTGGGGTTCTTAGGCCTCATCCCAAGAAAATAAATAACTAGAATTTCTGGGATGAGTATAATTCTAACAACAAAAAATAATTTGCTTGGATTGCAAGAAGAAAAGATTGAGAAAAATGGAAGAAGAACTGTGAGAATTAAAGGCTTTTTGCCTTTCACAGAGCCCTTGTTCACCATTCACTGTTGTCTGTGCCCCCCTCTCTTTCCATTTATCCTTTTTGCCCCCTCTTTCTGCCTCAGACCAACTTTGGTGAAAGTGAGGCAATGATCTTTCAAACAGGTTGTTCCCTCTATTAGTGGCTTTTCCTATAAAGAAGAAAGAGGACACAACTTCTTTAGCTGACAATCAATCTGTTTGAGGACACAAGCATATGTTCCTTGTGGTACAGCTCTGAATCTACGTCATGTCTTAGCCCAATTCCACCTCCAAGAGTTCCTTTTCATCCACACACCATGTAGCTAGGGAAGCAGACATGATAAAGAGACCTGATCAGAGAATAACTAAGAATTAGATAAATTATATGCCTGCGGGAAGGCAATAGGATGCAGAGCAGCTGCACTAATCACTTGGGGAAAGGCAAACAAATCCGGTGTTAAGCTGATGAATGAAGGGAACCTAAAGTGTCATAACACATCTTCATTAATATTTTCTAACAACAAAATAAAAGTAATTAATATGCATCTAAATACACAAACCTTAAATTTGACACAAGTCTTTCATGTCAACTGGTTTGATTGGGAGGATAATGTAGAAATTGCATTAATATATTAATTGTATTCACTAAATAGGCACATAGAAATCTGGCATTTATAGATGGAAACTCTAAAAAATAGATTTAACATCACTTTACTAACTTTGGAATGTAAGTTCTCTGCAGGCTCAGTATAGATCAATAAAAGTGAAGGCTTGTTTTTCATGAAGATTTAGTTGACTGTTATAATAGTATTAATAATGATTTATACAAGATGAAAAAAATTGTATCTTTCAGTGGATGTCTCAATAAAACTGTTACTAGATGAAGGCCATAGATGTCTTTGTATTTCACATTGGGGAAAATTTTTGAGGAAGATAGAATAATTAGTAAAGGGCCTAAATTTTCATATAAATATGATGCTACTTATGTGATTGACTGAAATTCAGGACAAATTTATTAGGCCCTACAAGAAAATCTCTTGGCAAAAAACTAAAATAAAAAAATGGGATTAAATCAAACTAAAAATCTTTTGCATACAAAGTAAACCATGAACAAAATGAAAAACCACCTACTGAATGGGATATTTGCAAATCATACTCCAGTAAGGGATTAATATCCAAAATATATAAATAACTTATACAACTTACTATCAAAAAGAAAATGACCAAATAAAAAATGGGCAGAGGACTTGAATAGATATTTTTTCCAAAGAAGACATACAGATGACCAACAGGCAAATGAAAAGATGCATGACATCATTAATCACCAGGGAAATGCAAATCAAAACCACAGTGAGATATCACCTCACACCCTTACAGATTGGCCAAGACAAAAAATAACAAGTACTGGAGTGGATGTAGAAAAAAAGGAACCTCAAACACTGATGGTGGGAATGTAAATTAGTGCAGCCACTGTGGAAAACAGTATGGTTGAGGTTCCTCAAAAAATGAAAGATAGAACTACCATACAATCCAGAAATTCCACTTTGGGGTATTTATCTGAAGAAAACAAAAACATCATTTCAAAGAGATATATGCAACCCTAAATTCATTGCCACATTTCTTACAATAGCCAAGATATGGAAGCAACTTAAGTGTCCAGTATTAAGCAAATGGATAAAAAGCCGTGGTATGTATATACAATAGACTATTACTTGGACATAAAAAAGAATGGAATCTTGCCATTTGGGACATATATAGACCTAGGTTGGATTATCATAAGTAAAATAGGTCAGATAGATAATTCTATTTATATGTGGAATTTAAAAAATCAGAAAAAATGAACAAACAAAACAAAAACAGCCTCAAATACAGAAATTATTGGTTACCAGAGCAGGAAGGGGCTTGGGGGCAAGTGAGATAAGTGAAGGGATTTAATTCACTCCAACTACCAAGTGAATGTAGAATAAACTATATTTAATAAATGGTGTCAAATCTTCTTATCTGAGGACTGGTTACTGTTTATCCTGACAGCATCTATGTAATGGGTTGTATGTACTTGATTATATGAAAATTGACATTTCTTCCCATCTTCCTATCTTTGCAATTTTTTAATAGATTGCCTGTGATGTGCATAACATTCTAGTTTAATGCTTATATAATAATAAAAATTGTTTTCTTTCCCTTCTGCCTTCATGGAAGTTGTCTGGATTGGAAGGAGATGTTATTTTTATTTATATTACCCCAAACTTCCAAGTATTTGGATATAAAACAATTCACTTCTAAACAACCCATAAGTAAAATATGAAATCCCAGGGAATTTATAACTCTAAAAAAGATGAGCAAATTAGCTACAAAGTGAGGAGGAAACAAATAATCAAAGAGAAAGCAAAGTAGAAGGAAAGGAATCAATAAATTAAAAGTAGAAGAGTAGAGGAAATGAATAAAGCCTAAAATTGGATCTTTGTAAACACTTAGCAAGACTGCCCAAATAATGAAAGGAAAAACAAATTATCAATATAAGAAATAAAAGGAAACAGAATTAAGGATTCTGAAGAATTGAAAGAAGACAAAGAAATATTACAAAAAGCTTTTGTCTATGAATTTGATAACATGTGAAATAGACAAATTCCCAAGAAAAATCATACCTTTCCATAACTGACATAAAAGAAAATTGAATAAAATAGAAAAAAGAGTAATGTCAATATTAAACAAAATTTTCAGAAAATGCAAACCATTATAACCCTGATATCAAAATCTGTGCTATTAAAATAAAATAAAAATTACAGACAAATAACTCTTCAGAGCATAGATTTAAAAGTTCTTTACAAAATATTAGCAAATCTAACTCAGAATACATAAAAAGATAATAATCAGATATTATATAAGAAATTAAAAGCTAACTTAAAATCCCCAAAGCAATCAATGCAATTTACTATATTAACTACTGAAAAATAAAAACACATTATTTACCCCATAGATTCAGAGAAAGCATTTTAACAAAAATGCAAACACTCTCTGTATACCAGTAATTGAAGTACACTTCTTCAATCTGATATTGGGCAACTATGAAAGATCTCAATTTTCATCTGAACATAAGACAAAATATGAAACACCTGCATTATAATATCTGGAACAAGACAAGGATGTCACTCTCACCGATTAAGTTTAATATTTTACTGGAGATTCTACACAATGCAATAAGGCAAGCAAATTAATAAAAATGATAAAGGAAAAAATAAAACTCTATTCTTGGAATACATGCTTTTGTTTATGTAGAATTCCTACACTATTTATAAAGCAACTATTAGAATTAATATGTGAATTTTACAATGTCACATAATACAAAGTCAATATACAAAATTATTTGTTTCTATATAGTTATGTCAAACTGTTAGGCAGGAAGTCAGAGATAAGCAGGAGGAGAGGCTGGGGTGACCACAGAGAAGTTGAGCTTACAGATAGCTTCTACCAATGAGAAAATCCCTAGCAGGAGGAGTAAAACCACAGAAAAATTACACAAGCTATTGCAATTCCAATCATAGTCCCTAAAAGATTTTAAAGAAATTGATAAGATGATTCTAAATGTATATGATAATGAAAAAGACTTAGAGTAGAAAAAAATCTTAATAAAGCAAAACAAAGTTTGAGGACTTATACTAAATTATTTTAACAACTGTTATAACACAGTAATCAAGACTGGGTGGAATTAGCAGAAATATAGATAAATTAGAAAACACATTTACTTAATTTTAACAAGGGTGCCAATGCAATTTATTGGAGAAAGGGAGGTCTTTCCTTAAATGCTGCTGAAACAAGTAAATACTGATATGGAAAATGAACCTCAACACTTACCTTACAGTGTATATGAAAATAGACTTGATATGGATCATAGACCCAAACATAAAAGATAAAAGGAAAATGCCTAGATGACACAGAATAATATCTTCATTACATAGGTGTAGCCACAGGTTGTTTTGTCATAAAGGAATAACTATAAATGGAAAGAATAGGAGTTTGATAGATTTCATCAAAATTGAAAACTCGTGTTCATCAAAAGACATCACTAGGAAATAAACAGACAAACTAAACACTGGAGAAAAATATTCACAAAAGATAAGTTTGGCAAAGGACTTGTTTCTGTAACATACAAAGAAATCCAACAAGCAAATAATAACAGACAGTTTTAAAAAATGGTCAAGGACTGGAACATAACACTTCACAAAGAAAGATGTACAAATGATTAATAGTCATATGAAAAGGTGTTCAATATCAGTTGGAAAATACATATTAATACCGCATTGAAATACAATTACACAAACACTAGAATTGCTAAAATGAAAAAGATTGGCAGCTCCAAATGTTGGAAGGATGTGGATGGAGCAACTGAAAATTTTATGTGTTGCCAGTGGAAATGTGAAATGGCAGTATCACTTTGGAAAAAGGTTTGGCCATTTCTTTAAAAGTCAAGCATACCAGAAGATCCAGCAATTCCATTTCTATATATTTACCAAAGAAAAATGAAAATATATATGTCCACGGAGACTTGTATAAGAACTCATTTACCATCATAATAATCCTGACTTTTTAACATTGGTTTACTTATTTGATGAATGAGGTGTGTTAAGGCACTTAAACATTCACTCAATAGCAAACATTCATCTGTTAAATACCAGCTCTTGCAGAAGACCTAAACAAAACAATTTTGAAAGTCATTTGAGATCTAATCTCAATGTAAAGATTTATATTACAAAGGTTTTCCAAATTAGTAATTGTAAGTCCCTCTCACTCTGGTTCTTATGCGTTAATTCAGATTTTCTGAATCTATTACATTTTCTAATATGTAACAAGGTAAAAAACATATATTCTTTTGGTAACAAAAGCATGTTAGAAAATCATGAAAATAAAAGGAAAAGGAAATGTTTAAATGTTTTTAAAATGTCTGTGTCTTTCTCACAAATTTGAAAGCTTTTATTCTACTTCTCCTTTTGGAAAAAATAGATGGTTATAATAGTTGGAGAGGCAATCATGCTTTCGAAAATATTCTCTAGAGAGTGAGCATCCTGCTCTTGGTCACAGAAGTGTGGAGCTGTGCTTAATTTTCCAGGAGTGATGATGGCATCTCACTGCACTAGATTATGCTGGCTTGGCAGTCTCGGTTTAAGTAATTCACTGCGTGTCATTTCCATTCAGAGGAGTGACAGTGTTTCCTCTCCCTCAGCCAGAAGCCAACTCAGGAGGGTGCTACTTTTGCCCTGCCAATGGTTTAGCAGCTCCAAGCACTCCCAGGGAATCATCTAATGAACTTATTGTGACAACTGATATTTAATGGTGACAAAATCACTGATCCATGGCTGTGTTACATGTCATATACTTCTTGGGTGGAGGTAATGCAAACAAACCTCTGCCATTCATCATAATACAAAATTTGGTTGACCAACTCTTCTGCGTCAGTGACAGTTTTCATTATTAATTATTCAGAGAAATGGATGGGCAATTTGGAAATCAAGCCAGTTAATTTTATCAGAGGTGCTAGTTATTGTTTTTCCAAAAAGAAGAGAAATTAACATTTTTTGAGAACCTAGCTCCGTTGTTAAAAGTGCTTAATATAACTGACCTCATCAATTTTCCCCCTTACAAATATGGAAATGAAACATACTCAAAAAGTTTAATGTTGTCCAAGGTCATGCGGCTCATAGTTACTAGAGACCAGGTATTAAACCCAGGGCTAGCAGATGTCCAAAATTTCTAATACCAACTATTGCCCTTTTCTTCCTTTAAGTTACATGGAAAAAAAAAAGCACTTCATGAATGAGCCACTTATAGAGCAAAGACTCCGAAAGAAAAACGCCTTTGGAGGAAAAGTATGTCACTAAGTCTGCTTAGAAGTATTTGCTGTAAGTCTTTTTTATGCAGTTCAGAGGAGCCTAATCTTTGTTACCTACAAAAATGACAGCAAACAGAAGGCACACATATTTAGACTAAGATGCATCTCTTCAAAATGGAAATGTTCAATAAAAAACAAAAATGTGCAAATAGTTTAAACTTAAGAGCAGAAAACTTTCACTATAAAACCTAAAAGGAAAGGACAACCTCTGAAAAGTTGCAAACAATGCTGTATAAGCATCAAAGATATTTAGTGTACAGACTAGCTCCAGTATGCTAATGACAGGCTTGTGTTTAAAATCCATTAAATTCATATACCACTGGGATATCAAAGGAAATGAGCAAATTGCAAGCAAAGAATATTTTCAAGACAATCTAATAATATTAACTATTGACTTTCTGACAAACTAGCAGAAAAATAGAGCTATTACTTTAAACATCAAGATGAAAAGTAAAAAATCTCAGTTAATCAGTAAAAATTCAATTTTCAGTCTACATGATACCCAGTATTAGGTTTAGTAAGTTACATATCAATTAAAAAAAATAAAGAGAAGATAAAAGAAAAGGAAAAAGAAAAAGAGGGGGAAGTATGTTTTCTCTGTGAGTGTGCTTGTATAATGTCATGCTATAAAAAGAACAGGACATCAAAAAGTTTTAAAGAAAGTATGATTGCAATAAATTTTAGTTAAACAGGTAAGGAAGAGATTTTTCAAGACTATTTCAGTAAAAGAGAGGGACTAGAACTGAAGTCTGAATCCAACTCTGCTGAACAAACAACTGGAGGGTTTTTAAGCATTGCAGTGAGAGGAAGAACAGAGGTCATGTGTGTTTTGCTAATTGCTTTACCCAAAAGAAAAGTAAACTTTCTTATATCCTCATGACAGGAGGTAGTTTTTGAACTTAGAGCAAGGCACCCACCAAAGTTCGGTTCTTACCTTCCCATAGAAACTGGGGGATAAATAAAACGAGCAAGGGGCTTACATACATTACATGGGATTTACATATAGCTTAAAGGAGCAGAGAAAGAATTTACAAGTTTTTTAAAGTAAATGCTCTAAGAAAGGAAGGAGCCTACCTAAGTTTAATCAGGCTGATGGGAACTTTTGGACTGTTTTGGGAAGTCCTCCAATTAGACACTGTAGTATAAAATGTTAAAGACCTACAAGATAAGTTACAATCACTAGACTTTGATCAGGGAGACAGCAAACCCAAATGTTTTCCAAGATTAAGTTCTAAAGCCTCTAAGAAGGCAATGATGGTATATTGTAGACAATTACAAATGAAACTTAGAGTTTCTTGAGTATGTTTTGAAGTGTGTGCTGGTCTGACAGCCTGAAAATGAATTTTCAAAAGGTGACCAGTTTACCGAAGGCATTATGCACATTTCAATTCCACCTCTGGCCTTATTTTCTATTCCCAGCCCCCACTACGGCACATCACTTCCCCTATTCACCCTTGCTTTGGCATTTGAATTTTTGCATTTGAATCCATAGATCTGAAATATGAAACACATTATAGAAAGCTTCCATTATTCCTTCTCTTTTTTCATCTGTACAATAAACCATATGACTTTGTGAACTGATTCCAATATTTGGCTGAGGTTTTTATACCAAAGCTACCATCAGTGCAAAACATCTCTATACAAATATGAAACTAAAAATTGGTTCTTTGGCTTGATTGACAAGTGAAGTTGGTGAACAGAAGGATAAACTAATGAAAATCAAAAGCAGTTTGGACTGACACGTGGCAAATGAATTATGTTTATATTTGAATGACTAGGTCTTTATGTCCCAGAAATTAAAGCACCAATATAGAATTAATAGCATTACTGGCAACTGAAAAAAAAGTTTTTAGTAAGCATTGCCATCAATAGTTGACTTTCAAAATGTATGGATAGTACATGGAATGGTAATACAGTTGGAATAATGCTAAGAGATCTGCATGTTTGAAACCTGAAATAATTTTGTTTTAGTTAAGTGACTATCATTGCACCCATTTTTCCTTTTTTCATTTTGTTTGTTTGTTTGTTTTTGTATTATTAATGTACAATTACATGAGCAACAATATGGTTACTAGACTCCCCCTATTATCAAGTCCCCACCACATACCCCATTATAGTCACTGTCCATCAGCATAGTAAGATGTTATAGAATCATTACTTGTCTTCCTCGTATCCCCCCATCCCACTACATTATGTGTGCTAATTGTAATACCCCTTTTTCCCCTTTATCCCTCCCTTCCCACCCATCTTCCCCAGTCCCTTTCCCTTTGGTAACTGTTAGTCCATTCTTGGGTTTTGTAAATCTGCTTCTGTTTTGTTTCTTCAGTTTTTCTTTGTTCTCATAATCCACAGATGAGTGAAATCATTTGATACTTGTCTTTCTCCACCTGCCTTATTTCACTGAGCATAATACCCTCTAGCTCCATCCATGTTGTTGCAAATGGTAGTATTTGTCTTCTCCTTATGGCTGAATAATATTTCATTGTGTATATGTACCACCTCTTCTTTATCCATTCATCTACTGATGGACACTTAGGTTGCTTCCATTTCTTGGCTATTGTTAATAGTGCAGCAATAAACATAGGAGTGCATATATCTTTTTCAAAAAGATATGGTTTATAGTTTCATGACTTACATTCAGGTCTTTGATACATTTTAATTTTACTTTTATGTAGGGGATAGGCAATAATCCAGTTTCATTCTCTTACATGTAGCTGTCCAGTTTTGCCAACACCACCTGTTGAAGAGACTGTCATTTCCCCATTGTATATCCATTGCTCCTTTATAGTATATTAATTTACCATATATGCTTGGGTTTATATCTGGGCTTTCTAGACTGTTCCATTGTTCTATGGGTCTGTTCTTGTGCCATTACCAAATTGTCTTGATTACTATGGCTTTATAGTAGAGCTTGAAGTCAGGGAGCGCAATTCCCCCACTTTATTCTTCCTTCTCAGGATTGCTTTGGCTATTCGGGGTCTTTTGTGGTTCCATATGAATTTTAGAACTATTTTCTCTAGTTCATTGAAGAATGCTGTTGGTATTTTGATAGGGATTGTATTGAATCTGTAGATTGCTTTAGGCAGGATGGCTATTTTGAAAATATTCTTATATCCATGACCACAGGGTATGTTTCCACTTATTGCTATCTTCTTTAATTTCTCTCATGAGTGTCTTGTAGATTTCAGAGTATAAGTCTTTCACTTCCTTGGTTAAATTTATTGCTAGGTATTTTACCTTTTGATGCAATTGTGAATGGAATTGCTTTCCTGATTTCTCTTTCTGCTAGTTCATCGTTAGTGTATAGGAATGTAACAGATTTCTGTGTATTAATTTTGTATACAGCAACTTTACTGAATTCATATATTAGATATAGTAATTTTGGAGTGGATTCTTTAGGGTTTTTTATGTACAATATCATGACATCTGCAAACAGGGACAGTTTGACTTCTTCCTTTTAATCTGGAAGCCTTTTTTTTCTTTGTGTTGTCTCATTGCCATGGCTAGGACCTCTAGAACTATGTTGAATAAAAGTGGGGAGAGTGGGCATCCTTTTCTTGTTCCTAATCTTAAAGGAAAAGCTTTCAACTTCCCGCTGTTAAGTATAATGTTAGCTGTGGGTTTGTCATATATGGCTTTTTTATTTTGTGTATTTTGCCCTTGATACCCATTTTTTTGAGAGTTTTTATCATGAATGGATGTTGAATTTTGTCAAATGTTTTTCAGCATCTATGGAGATGATCATGTCGTTTTTGTCCTTCTTTTTATTGATGTAGTTGATGATGTTGTGTAGTTGATGGGTTTTCGAATATTGTACCTTCCTTGCATCCCTGGGATGAATCCCACTTGATCATGATGGATGATCTTTTTGATGTATTTTTGAATTCAGTTTGCTAATATTTTGTTGAGTATTTTTGCATCTATGTTCATCAGGGATATTGGTCTGTAATTTTCTTTTTTTGTGGTGTCTTTGCCTGGTTTTGGTATTAGAGTGATGTTGGCCTCATAGAATGACTTTTGGGAGTATTCCCTCCTCCTCTACTTTTTGAAATCTTTGAGAATGGGTATTAGGTCTTCCCTAAATATTTGATAAAACTCATTAGTGAAACCATCTGGTCCAAGAGTTTTGTTCTTAGGTAGTTTTTTGATTACCAATTCAATTTCTTTGCTGGTAATTGGTCTATTCAGGTTTTCTCTTTCTTCCTTTGTCAGCCTTGGAAGGTTGTATTTTTCTAGAAAGTTGTCCATTTTTTCTAGGTTATGTAGATTTTTAGCATATAATTTTTCATAGTATTCTCTCAAAATTCTTTGTATTTCTGTGGTGTCTGTAGTGATTTTCTATTCTCATTTCTGATTCTGTTTATGTGTGTAGATTTTCCTTTTTTCTTGATAAGTCTGGCTAGGGGTTTATCTATTTTGTTTATTTTCTCAAAGAACCACCTCCTGCTTTCATTGATTCTATTGTTTATTCTTCTCAATTTAATTTATTTCTGCCTTAATCTTTATTATGTCCCTCCTTCTACTGACTTTGGGCCTCATTTGTTCTTCCTTTTCTAGTTTCACTAATTGTTAATTTAGACTGTTCATTTGGGATTGTTCTTCTTTCCTGAGGTAGGTCTGTATTCCAATATATTTCCCTCTTAGCACGATGTCTGCTGCATCCCACAGATTTTGTTGTGTTGAATTATTGTTGTCATTTGTTTCCATATATTGCTTGATCTCTGTTTTTATTTGGTCATTGATACATTGATTATTTAGTAGCATGTTATTAAGCCTCCATGTGTTTGTGCACTTTTTCATTTTCTTTGAGTACTTTATTTCTAGTTTCATACCTTTGTGATCTGAGAGGCCTGTTAGACAATTTCAATATTTTTGAATTTACTGACATTCTTCTTGTGGCCTAGTATGAGATCTATTCTTGAAAATGTTCCATGTGCACTAGAGGAGAATGTGTATTCCTCTTGCTTTTGGATGGAGTGTTCTGTAGATGTCTGTTTGGTCCCTCTGTTCTAATACGTTTTTCAGTGCCTCTCTCTCGCTTTATTTATTTTCTGTCTGGTTGATCTTTCCTTGGTGTGAGTGGTGTGTTGAACCTCCTAAAATGAATGCATTGCATTCTAATTCCCCTTTAATTCGGTTAGTATTTGTTTCACAAATGTAGGTGATCCTGTGTTGGGTGCATATATATTTATATTAGTTATATCCTCTTGTTGGACTGACCCTTTATCATTATGTACTGTCCTTTTTTGTCTCTTGTTCTTTCTTTGTTTTGAAGTCTATTTCGTCTAATACAAGTACTGCAACTCCAGCTTTTTTCTCCCTATTACATGAAATATCTTTTTCCATCCCTTTTCTTTCAGTCTATATATGTCTTTGGTTTTGAAGTGAGTCTCTTGTAGGCAACATACAGATGGGTCTTGGTTTTTTATCCATTCAGTGACTCTACATCTGTTGATTGGTACATTCAGACCATTTATATTTAGGGTGATTATCGATAGGTATGTACTTACTGCTATTGCCGGCTTTAGATTCGTGGTTATCAAAGGTTCAAGGGTAATTCCCTTACTATCTAACAGTCTAATTTAACTCACTTCATATACTATTACAAACACAACCTAAAGATTTTTTTTACTCCTTTTCTTTCCTCCTCCATTCTTTGTATGTTATGAATCATCATATTCTGTACTCTTTGTCTATCCCTTGGGTGACATGTATTTAGCCTTAGGAATACTTCCATCTATAGGAGTCCCTCCAAAATGCACTGTAAAGGTGGTTTGTGGGAGGTAAATTCTCTCAGCTTTTGCTTATCTGAAAATTGTTTAATCCCTCCTTCAAATTTAAATAATAACCTTGGTGCATAGAGTATTCTTGGTTCAAGGCCCTGCTGCTTCATTGTATTCAGTATATCATGCCACTCCCTTCTGGCCTGTAAGGTTTCTGTTGAGAAATCTGATGATAGCCTGATGGGTTTTCCTTTGTATGTGATCTTTTTTCTCTCTCTGGATGCTTTTAATAGTCTGTCCTTATCCTTGATCTTTGCCATTTTAAGTATTATATGTCTTGATGTTGTCTTCCTTGGGTCCCTTGTGTTGGGAGATCTGTGTATCTCCATGACTTGAGAGACTATCTGCCTCCCCATACTGGGGACGTTTCCAGCAATTTCCTCCACAATAACACTTTCTGTCCCTTTTTCTCTCTCTTTTTCTTCTGGTACCCCTATTTTGTGATTATTGTTCCATTTGGATTGGTCACATAGTTCTCTCAATTTTCTTTAATTCTTAAGATCCTTTTTTTCTCTCTGTGCCTCAGCTTCTTTGTATTGCTCTTCTCTAATTTCTATTCCATTTACCATCTCTTCTACTACATCTAATCTGCTGTTAAAACTCTCCATTGTATGTTTCATTTCACATATGGAATTTCTTAATGATTAAATCTCCATTTTATATTCATTCCTGAGTTCTTGAACATTTTCTGTACCTCCATAAGCATGTTTATGATTTTTATTTTGAACTCTTTTTCAGGAAGATTGGTGAGTTCAGTTTCATTTGTCCCTTTTTCTGGGGTTTGTGAGATTTTGATCTGAACTATATTCTTTTGACATTTCATATTTCTTTGTGGTGCCCTCTAGTGCCCAGAAGGTCCAATCTCTGGAGCTGCTCAGCCCCAAGAGTGATGTGGGGGTCACAGGGGAGCCAAGCTGGTGCCTGGGGGGAGGAAAGATCTGTTTCCTGATTCCCGTCTGCCACTCCTGTCTCCCATATCAGTGCCAGTGGGCCCAGCATGCAGGTGTAAGCCTCTGGGCTTTGCATCTCTAGCTGTTGTAGGCAGGGCCTCCCTCTGACTGGCCTGACACCAGCACAGTGACTGCCAGTTTGTGAGCCGGTGCTGTCAGGCCAGGAGGAAGGCGCAGAAGTCTGTGAATCACAGTGGGGGGGCCTCGGAGCTGAGTAGCCAGCCAGGGGAATTGAGCGCCTGAAGCTCCTCAAAACTCCCAATCTGCTGAGCAGAGCACATCCAGACAACCTTGACCCCCTAACCCTTCTCCCGCACAGCAAGCTCCGTGCAAACCCCACCCCTCAAGCAGCCCTCTCACTGCTGGGAAGCCTCTCAGACCTCCTGAGTTTCCCTTGTCCCAGAGCAGCCAGGTGTGGATCCCATCCTCCACCAATTGCCAAAATCTGTTTCTCAAGCACTCTGCCTGTCTCAGCTCCCCATCCTCCAGAGGAACACACAATGTAGGTTTCTGCTCGCAAAGCAGATCTCCAGAGCTAGGTGTTCAGCAGTCACAGGCTTCCACCCCCTCCCTGCTCCATTTCTCTTTCTCCTTCCCTGGAGCTGGGTTGGGGGAAGGGCCTGGGTCCCACCGGATCAAGGCTTTGGTACGTTACGCTGTTTCGTGAGGTCTGCTCTGTTCGTGAGGTGTGTATGCAGTCTGGTGCAGCCTTCTTTCCTGTTGCTGTTTTAGGGTTAGTTGTATTAACTATATTTTTGCACTATCTGTGGTTTTGGAAGGAGTTCTCTGTCTCACCTCTCACACTGCCATCTTGAATCCAAGGCTATACATACCCATTTTTCTTATGGAGAAACTAAGGTACAGAAAATAATTTGCTCAAGGAAATGCATAATTATAGTTCCACAAGCATTGTGAGAAGCAAGCTGTCCTTTTCATCATTTTATCCTCAGGATATAGAAATTACACTGGCTGTGGAGGGGACTCCATAAATATTTATTAAATTGATTATCCTTTTTTGTCCCTGTCCATAATCCTTGTCCCTGTCCAATAACCCACTAACTGTCCCTTATTCATGTTTTCACTCAGAGTATTGGCCAACAGCAAAGTAGGATACCTATTTTTCACATATCTACTCCTTGATCAAAAGGTCATAATGGTTTCCTATTGCCTAAAGAATAAAATAAAATCTCTCAAGCTTGGCATTAGATGCCCCTCTAGTGAAATTCAAAACTACTTCTACAACCTGTTTCATGAAATAGAAAACAATCCATGTATTGAGCATTTGCCCTGTATTCAGTACTTCTTAAGCATTTCACACACATTATCTAAGTTAGAACTTAAATTCCATTTTATAAAGAAGCACAGACTCAGAAGAGCCTTTTATACCAGCTAACAGGATATTTCAGACCCAGGTGTCTTGCAAGGATCATTTTCTAATTTCTTCTTTTTGGTGACCCATTATTTAATTTTCCACAATCAAAGGATTAATGCCTTATTAAAATTCCTCCAACATTTACTATTTCTTACTTACCATGTTACCATAAAAATGATCCACATTCTTATTTTATTTATTTATGTGTTGCCTGTGAAACTCAAGTTTAAACCTTAATGCAGGAATCATGTATAAACATCATTTAATCCATATAACTTTTCATAATGCCTTATAAATGTTATTTGTTTATAATGACAAGACTTCATATGTAGAGGGTGGTTCAGAGTTTTTATTCTCTTATAATCACAATGCACATTGAGAATGTGATATAATTTAAATATTCATATCAAGATATAATGGTACTTCTTAATTCATAATTAATTCATAAATATAATTGAAAAAGTAAATAAGTATGTTTGACAGAATAGGTTTAGATTTAGATTTCTTTTCATTTTTTATCTTTTCTTGTAGAGATTACACAGATATTTCTGATGTTTTGTTTTGTTTTTGTCATATTTAGACTGGTTTTGCAATGTCAGTTAGTGCTTAAGGTTTTAGTGACTACAACCTGATAAATAAACATGTTCATATAATGATTCATGTTATAAAGCTTTGCATTTTCAATAAAAAAAGAATTACCTCCAGGAGCCCTTTGTTAGTCACTTTTTGGAAAAAAAATAGATCTAAGTTAACCTCAGCAATTTCCACTGTTTGAGAAACAAACAAATAATCTTATCAAGATTTAAATGGATTAAAAGATATATCATTGAAACTATCAACATTTTACATAACCAAGTGATTTTTACCCACATGGTCTTGTAATAGAAGATAAGAACAGGGTGAGAATACCTTTCATTTTTCTTAATTCTAAAATAAAGAAAATTAGGTCCATTATCACAAGAAACAATAGATTCTAGCATGAATAGATTAGAAAAATCCTCCTCTGTAACTTAAAATATGAGAATTTAATCAAAGAAAAAAATTGCTTTGTAAATCATAAATTTGCATTCATGCTTTTGACTGAAAAATGAAAGTCATCCATAAGAAACATGTAATGAAGAAACTACATTCTTCAGTGCTCTAAATAATATTAAAAAAGTAATTCATCCTTTTTAAAGCAAGGCTTTGTTTCCTTATGATTGTAATAATTTGTGCTGAATTTCTATTAACTAGCCTGAGAGTGTGGCCACTGAATTTTTAAAATTGGAATCAATGTATTTTCATCATTTATGAGAACTCCATATATTTAAGATGTGACATTCAAAGTTAAATTATGAGGTTCTATCTAGTGAAGAAATTATATTATGAAAGAACAATAATTTTCATTTTCAAAAAGTAATAATCTTAGAATTTTAACCTGGGACGAATTCATAAATAAAATAAAGAATTCAGAAATAAAGTAAATAAGAGGATCCATATAATCAAACTATGGTCTGCTAGTACTTTGGGCATTTTGTACATATATATGAGATATCATTGATATTTTTATTATTCAATTACATATATCAGGTTCTATAACACTGATATGCAAAAACAACGAGTTCCTTGAGAGTTCTTTCACTGACTTTTTTTAGCTTTGGATTGTCTTTAAAGAACATGAAATATGTGACACACTGAATTTGGGAATAAGAGGGAAAGCATATTTCTTTGACGACATATGACATACGGAAATGTGCTCTTCATTTGAAGAATTTATTGAAGCTTGTCAGTAGCTTACTTCGATTGTTTATAGCCTGCCTAACCTGTTGTGAAAGGTTTAATGGCCAGCCTGAACAGATAAAGAATACACAAAAGTTCAGCATGAGTGGAGCTTAGAGTTATAATTCAGTTCCAGCACAATACAATGTCTTTATGACATTGGGACTAAAAAAATTATTCTCCATAGTAGACTGAAAAAATAATCTTCATCAATTTCCAAAATGTTTGCAATGCCACCAACATGTTCATTTATATTTTTTCAATTTGCTTTCCTCTGATATTGCACTCTTAGAAGGCAATGTTAGGTTCTTCCTGGCCAACGGTTCCATCTCTTCATCTATATTGTGCTTAATTGTGATTCAAATAGCAAGTCAGTCAGCTTATTTTAACTGTTCATATAAACTACTTATTAAAGTTCTGTGAAGTCTTTTCTAAGTCTATTATTTTCTTAGTGTAGATAATATTTTATTAGCTCATATGAACAGAAGGATAAATTGATATATACTTTACATAAAAATGGGATTTTTAATATAAAGTTAGTTTGAAATTCTAATTCTGAATTAAAAATAGAAGAGAAATGCAAAATGAAGATTTAGTGAGAGTTTAGCATACTGTGTGAGATATTTCAAAATTATTATAAAAGGTTGTATTTCTTTAAACCTTCCAGCATCTTCTCTGCAATTTAAAGCACTGCAGATATATAGTTCATTTAAGTCAAATCATAGAACCTCTCAGCATCCTCCATAATAACTTATCAAAGACTTACAACTAAAGTGCCACCTTTTGAATTATTAATGTATTTTAAATGGCACATAAGATGAATAAATTCAAAGTACAGGATAAAAAGATGACATGTCCTTAGTGGACCCTTGTTTTTCAGAAATTCTTTGCTTTTCTATAAATTGTTCTCTTGAAGCCAAGAAAATCTGTCTGTATCATGGCACACTAGATTCACTTCTGTTCTTAAAATGTTCAGTAGATGTTTTAGGTAAAATTCCATTAAGCATTCAATTGATATGAGCAAAGTATGGGTGAAATTAGATGTATTTTGGTGAGTAATCTCTAAAAAATTTACAAATAAATGTCTGTAATTTTATTTTAATCCAGTGAAAATTAATTTTATTAATTCCCTGGTGGTGAACTCAGAAAAGTTGGAGCATACTTTATTATATTTAGCTTCATGGAAGTTCTCTCTTATATCAAAACCATACTATTGAATTTCCTGTATATGTAATTATTCTCACAATTGCATCTGTCTTCATATGCAGTAAATTATAAACACAGTGACATTTATATTTACTCTAGACACCCAGGTTCTTTAACCTGAAAGTGTTTCAAGTTTAGTAGCACTTTCATAGACATAACAGATTAAAGGAGACTCTAATCTAGGCTGATTGTATACAACAATATAATTCAAATGACCCCCACACACGGTATCCTGTTTCAAAATTCTCTGCTGAATCTGTACCTTCACAGATATGTATTTATTAACAAAGTCTTCTTTTAACTGTAAATATACCTGGAAGATTTAGGTACCACTCGATATATAAAGAATTCAAAACTTAATGTGATGTATTTAAATCAGTTCCCCTTTCAAAAATTTCTGGCAATTCCAGAGGCTACCTGTCATCTACTACTAACCAGCAAATATTAGATAAAAAATTAAAATGTTGTAGTGCTGAACTGAAAGTAAAGACCTACCTGTGTTTTGAATTGGGGAAGAGTGGTTAACAAACAGACATGGATGCAGATGCAGAAATGGAATTGGAAATCAAACTGCATCAAAAAGTCCTTTTTACAGGACATAATAACATATATATGTTTGTCTTCAAGGTGTAATATTTGCCATGTTGCCTTCTGTTTAAGAATTTTTCTAAAGAAAAATCTATTATATCTGTAAAGTTACTATTCATTCTTTATTAAATTTGGAGCAACATAGTAAATCACAAAGGAAAGTGAACATTAAGGGAACATCTTTCTATACACCTCTTTATGTATATATATAGAAAACAGATAAGCTCAGAATTTTTGTAAATGATATTATGTCATGTAAGCTTTTAATTTCACTTGAGTCTCACAGAAGAGAAACTTTATGCAAAGCTAAGGAAACTACTAAGTTTCAGATAATAGTTTAAATAGAATTAATAATAATTCATAAAAAACGGTTTTCTTAGATATAAAAAGGTTAATAAAAAAACTAATAAATGGAATCTTTGTGTTTTAACACTATTTCTCAATTTTAGATAGTATTGATTGATCCTCTACTTAGAAAAAAAATGAAGAAATGTATCTACCACCTAAATATATTCTTATTTTTAGTGTAATCAATTTCCAAGTGCTCTTCCTACATTTTTTCTTAAATCTGCTCAAACTTTCACTGTCACCACTATACTGAAACTTTATTAACTATCTCCCCATTACCAAATACCATGGTCAATTATTTGTCTTTTTTTATTTTTACATGAACCAGCATCAGCACTGAACACAATTGATCCCTCTTTCCTAGAACACTCCACTTGGCTTCAAGGACACCAGACTTCTTCACAAGGAATTCCTTTTCTGTCTCCTGTGCTGATACCTTCACTTTGACTTTTTAAAATAGGAGAGTTCTAAGACTCAAGTGTCTTGACCTCTTCTGGACATTCACTTACATGGCTTTAAAACCAAGTATATATGGGATTCCCTAATACCTCATGCCCTGTAGTCTTTCCTGAACTTCAAGCTCATATAGCAATTGTTTAGGTGAACTTCCATGTGTATGTTTAATAGTCACTTCCAGTCTAACATGCCCAAAACTAAACTTTAAAAAGTCAACAAACTAAACAATAAATAAATGAAAGAATAAGTAAATCAATCAATAAATAAAGCACATGCTCTATTTGTTTTCCTTTACATCTCAGTTGACTGAAACATTATCTCAATTACTCAGACAAAAAAATCCTAAGATCTTTTTTAACCATTCTTTCTCATGGCCAATATCCAATCTATCAGGAAAAATCCATTGATAGAGGCTCTTGAAAAGATAGCAGCATGAGAGGTGAAACAGAAAATTCCTCCCAAAACCACATGTAATATGAAAATATAGCAAATAAAACTAATCCTGAAAGAGCAACAGGAAAGGCTATGGCAGACTGCCTACACCTAGGGAACAGAGCAGACCTCACAGAAAAGGGTAAAGTACCAAAGCTGCAATTTGACAGAACCCAAGCCCTTCACCCACCCAGCTAACCAGCAGGAGGAACAGAAATGGAGCGGAGGTCTAGGGCTGCTGAACACCCAGCCCTGGAGACTTGTTCTAGGAGCACAAACCTACATTGCATGGTGCTCTGGATATTAGTGGGGTTAGAAAGCTAAGAAATGCAGAATACTTGGAGATTGAGATTCCAGCCACTTGTGAAGAACAGGTACCCACAAATGGCCACTCTGGAAGAAAAGAAAGGTGGGCATTCTGAGAGACTTCCTAGCAGTGAGAGGGCAGCTAAAGGGGCAAGGATTGCACACAGCTTGCTGCTCAGGAGAAAGGACAGGTGGACAAAATTGTCTCAGTGCACTCAGCCCAGAAGGTTGGTAATGTTCAGGAGCTTCAGGTGCTCCATCCCCCTGGCTGGCAATGCAGCTACAAGGCCCCCCACCACAATACGCAGCCTGCCTCTTCTTCCTCCAAGCCACCACACGCTCACAAACCAGATGCCCCCACCATTGCTCAAGGCCAGCCAGAGCAGCTATGGCAGCTACAAGTGCATGGCATAGAAGCTCCTCCCTGTGTGCTTGCCCTACTGGCCCTGGCAGTGGACACAGGCACTACAGCTGGGAAAAAGGAATGAACTCTTTGCTCCCAGCAGGCACCAGCGCTGCTCACCTGTGACCACCACCATCACTCCAGGGACTAAGCAGCTCCCAAGAGTATAGATTCTGGGCACAAGAAGGCACCACTTACAAATATGAAATGTCAAAGGAAGCTGGTTCAAAACAAAATCCCACAAACACCAGAAAAAGGGACAAGTGAAACTGAACTCACCAATCTTCCTGAAAGAGATTTCAAAATAAAAATTAACATGCTCATGGAGCTACAGAAAAATATTCAAGACCTCAGGGAGGAATTCAGAAATGAGACACAAACGTTGAAGAAGTCAGTATCCGAAATGAAACATACAATGGAAGAATTTAAAAGCAGAATAGATGAAGTAGAGGAGACAGTAAATGGAACACAAAATTAGAGAAGAAGAATACAAAGAAGCTGAGGCACAAAGAGAAAAAAGGATCTATAGGAATGAAAGAATATTGAGAGAAATGTGTGACCAATGCAAACGGAACAATATTTGCATTATAGGGGTACCAGAAGAAGAAGAGAGAGAAAAAGTTATAGAAAGTGTCTTTGAGGAGATAACTGCTGAGAAGTTCCCCAATCTGGGGAAGGAGAGAGTCTCTCAGGCCATGGAGGTGCACATATCTTCAAACAAAAGGGACCCAAGGAAGACAACACCAAGACACATAATAATTAAAATGGCAAAGATCAAGGATAAGGACAGAGTATTAAAAGCAGCCAGAGAGAGAAAAAATGATCACATACAAACCCTCATCAGACTTCTCAGCAGAAACCTTACAGGCCAAAGGGAGTGGCATGATATATTTAATGCAATGAAATAGAAAGGCCTTGAACCAAGAATACTTTATCTGGAAAGATTATCATTTAAATTTGAAGGAGGGATTAAATAATTTCCAGAAAAACAAAAGTTGAAAGAATTTATCTCCCACAAACCACCTCTACAGTTTATTTTGTGGGACTGATATAGATGGAAGTGTACCTAAGGCCAAATAGCTGTCGAGAGAGAAAATAAAACCACAGTAAAGAAAGTAGACAATTAAGTACTAAGCAAATGCAATATGAAATCAACTACCCACAAAGTCAATCAAGGAATAGACAAAGAGTACAGAATATGATACCCAATATATAAAGAATGGAGAAGGAAGAAAAAGCAGGAAAAAAAACCTTTAGATTATGTTTGTGATAGCATACTGAGTGAGTTAGATTGTATTGTTAGATAGTAAAGAAGTTTGCTTTGAACTTTTGGTAACCACAAATCGAAAGCTTGCAATGACAATAAGTACATTTCTATCGATAATCACCCGAAATGTAAATGGTCTGAACACAACAATCAAAAGACAAAGAGTCACTGAATGGATAAAAAAACAACATATCTATATGCTGCGAACAAGAGACTCACTTTAAAACCAAAGACATCCACAGACGAAAATGGAAGGGATGGAAAAACATAATTAATGCAACTAATAGGGAGAAAAAAGCAGGAGTTGCAGTACTTATATCAGACAAAATAAGCTTTAAATCAAAGACAGTAACAAGAGACAACAATAAAGGGGTTAGTCGAACAAGAGGATATAACCATTATAAACATCTATGCACCCAACATAGGAGCACCAACATAAGTGAAAGAAACACTAACAGAATTAAAGGCAGAAATAGAATGCAATGCATTCATTTTAGGAGACATGAACACCCCACTAACTCCAAAGGACAGATCAACCAGACAGAAAATAAGTAAGGAGACAGAGGCACTGAACAACACTTTAGAACAGATCAACCTAACAAATACCTACAGAACACTCCAACCAAAAGCAGCAGGACACACATTCTTCTCAAATGAACATGGAACATTTTCAAGAACAGATCATATACTAGGCCACAAAAACAGCCTCAGTAAACTCAAAAAGATTGAAATTCTACCAACCAGCTTCTCTGACAACAAAGGTATGAAACAAGAAATAAATTACACAAAGAAAACAAAAAATCCAACAAACACATGGAGGCTTAACAACATTGTCCTAAAAATTAATGGATCAAGGACCAAATAAAACAAATATCAAGCAATATATCAGAAAAACTGACAACAATAATTGAACACCACAAAATCTGTGGGACGTAGAGAAGGCTGTGCTAAGAGGGAAGTACATCACATTACAGGCCTACCTCAGGAAAGAAGAACAATCCCATATGAACAGTCTAAACTCACAGTTAGCAGAACTAGAAAAAGAAGAATAAATGAGGCCCAAAGTCACTAGAAGGAAGGACATAATAAAGATTAGAACAATAATAAATAAAATTGAGAAGAATAAAACAATAGAAAGAATCAATGAAAGCAAGAGCTGGTTCTTCAAGAAAATAAACAAAACAGATAAACCCCTAGCCAGACTTATCAAGAAAAAAAAGAGTCTAGAGATAAACAAAATCAGAAATGAGAGAGGAAAAATCACTACAGACACCACAGAAATACAAAGAATTATTAGAGAAGACTATGAAAATTATATGCTAACAAGCTGGATAACCTACAAGAAATGGACAACTTTCTAGAAAAACACAACCTTCCAAGGCTGACCCAGGAAGAAACAGAAAATCTGAACAGAACAATTACAAGCAACAAAATTGAACTGATAATCAAAAAACTACCTAAGAACAAATACCTGTACCAGATGGCTTCACCATTGAATTTTATCAAACATTTAGTGAATACCTAATACCCATCCTCCTTAAAGTTTTCCAAAAAGTAGAAGAGGGGGGAATACTTCCAAACTCATTCTATGAGGCCAGCATCACTGTAATACCAAAACCAAGCAAAGACACCACAAAAAAAGAAAATTACAGACCAATATCACTGAATAACATAGATTTAAAAATGCTCATCAAAATATGAGCAAACTGAATTCAAAAAAACATCAAAAAGATCATCCATCATGATCAAGTAGGATTTATTCCAGCGATGCAAATATGGTACAATATTAGAAAAACCCATCAATGTCATCCACCACATAAACATAAAGAAGGACAAAAACCACATGATCATCTGCATAGATGCTGAAAAAGCATTTGATAAAATTCAACATCCAATCCTGATAAAGACTCTCACAAAATGGATATAAAGGGCAAGTAGCTCAACATAATAAAGGCCATATGTGACAAACCGACAGCCAACATCATACTTAACAGCAAGAAGCTGAAAGCTTTTCCTGTAAGTTCAAGACCAAACAAGCATGCCCACTCTCCACACTTTTATTCAACATAGTACTGGAGGTCCTAGCCAAAGCAATCAGACAACACAAAGAAATAAAAGGCATCCAGATTGGTAAGGAAGAAGTTAAACTGTCATTGTTTGCAGATGACATGATATTGTACATAAAAAACTCTAAAGAATCCATCCCAAAACAGCTAGAACTAATAGCTGAGTTCAGCAAAGGTGCAGGATACAAAATTAATACACAGAAATCTGTTGCATTCCTATATACTAATGATGAACTAGAAGAAAGAGAAATCAGGAAAACAAGTCCATTTAAAATTGCATCAAATAAAATACCTAGGAGTAAACCATGGAAGGGAAAGGCCTGTACCCTGAAAACTACAAGACACTCATGAAATAAATTAAAGAAGACAACAATAAATGGAAATTCATTTACTGATTATTCCTCCAGGACAGAAAGAATTAATATTGTCAAAATGGCCATCCTGCCTAAAGCAATCTACAGACTCAAAGCAATCCCTACATAAATACCAACAACATTCTTCAGTGAACTAGAGAAAATAGTTCTAAAATTCATATGGAATACAAAAGACCCCGAATAGCCAAAGCAATCCTAAAAAAAAACATAAAGCTGAGGGAATTACGCTCCCTGACTTCAAGTTCTACTACAAAGCTACAGTAATCAACACAATTTGGTACTGCCACAAGAACTGACCCATAGATCAATGGAACAGAATAGGGAGCCCAGATATAACCCAATCATATATGATCCATTAATATATGATAAAGAATGCTTGGATACACAATGGGGAAATGACAGCCTCTTCAACAATTGATGTTGGCAAAATTGAAGAGCTACATGTAAGAGGATTACTGGATTACTGTCCAACTCCATACACAAAAGTAAACTCAAAATGGATAAAAATTTTGAATGTTAGTCATGAAACCATAAAACTCACAGAAGAAAACATATGCAAAGATCTCTTGATTATAAACATGAGCAACTTTTCATGAATGTATCTCCTCGGGCAAGGGAAACAAAAACAAAAATGAACAAATGGTACTACATCAAGTTAAAAAGCTTCTGTACAGCAAAAGACACCATCAGTAGAGCAAAAAGGTATCCTAGAGTATGGGCAAATATATTCATAAACAACACATCCAACAAGGAGTTAACATCCAAAATGTAAAAGAACTCACATGCCCAAAAAGCAAATAACCTGATTAGAAAATGGGTGGAGGATATGAACAGACACTTCTCTAAAGAAGAAATTCAGGTGGCCAATAGGCACATGAAAAGATGCTCCTCATTGCTAATTATCAGGGAAATGCAAATTAAAACCACAGTGAGATATCACTTCACACTAGTTTGGATGGCCAACATAAAAAAATGAGGAACAACAAATTCTGGTGAGGATGCAAAAAAAGGGGAACCCTCCTACACTGCTGGTGGGAATGTAAATTAGTTCAACCATTGTGGAAAGCAATATGGAGGTTCCTCAAAAAACTAAAAATAGAAATACCATTTGACCCAGGAACTCCATTCATAGGAATGTACCCAAAGGAATCTAGATCTCAGATTCAAAAACTCATATGCACCCCTATGTTTATTGCAACACTGTTTACAATAGCCAAGATACAGAAGAAACCTAGGTGCCCATCAGTGGATGAATGGATAAAGAAGACTGGCACATATATACAATGGAATATTACTCAACCATAAGAAGAATACAAATCCTACCATTTTTAACAACATGGATGGAGCTAGAAGATATTATGCTCAGTGAAATAAGCCAGGTGGAGAAAGAAAAGTGCCAAATGATTTCCCTCATTTGTGGAGTATAACAATGAAGTAAAATTGAAGGAATAAAACAGCTGCAGACTCACAGACTCCAAGAAGGGACTAGTGGTTACCAAAGGGGAGAGGTTGGTGGGTGGGTGCAGAGGAAAAGAGAAGGGGATTGAGGGGTATTATGATTTATACACATGGTGTTGGGAGGGGTCACAGGGAAGACAGTGTAGCACAGAGAAAACAAGTAGTGACTCTGTGGCATCTTACTGTGTTGGTGGACAGTGATTTCAGTGGGGTATGGGGGGAACTTAATAATATAGGTGAATGTAGTAACCACAATGTTTTTCTTGTGAAACCTTCATAAGAGTGTATTATCAGTTATACCTTTAAAAAATCCACTAGTTCAACATTAAAAATATATCCACTTTTTCCACCATTTCCACTGTTACCACCTTGATCCAATTTGCCATCACTCTTGCCTGGATTACAACTATCACTTCCAGTTAAAGCACACCTTGGAGATATTGAGGGTATGGTTTCAGACCACCTCAATAAAGTGACTATCACAATAGAGCAAGTCAAGTAAGTTTTTGGTTGCTCAGTGAATATGTTATGTTTATACTATAATGTATCCTACTAAGTGTGCAATAGAACTATGTCTGAAAAAAACAACATACATACCTAAATTTAAAAATACTTTATTGTTAAAAATTGCTAACCATCACCTGAGCTTTTTTTGCGTTGTTATCTTTTTGCCAGTGGACAGCCTTGCCTTAGTGTTGATGGCTGCTGACTGACTGGCATGGTGGCTGCTGAAGGTCAGGGAGGCTGTCGTAATTTGTTAAAAGAAGACAATGAAGTTTACTGCATTGGGTGAGTCTTTCATGAACAGTTTCTCTATAGCATGTATGTGTTTGATAGCATTTTATGCACAGTAGAACTTCTGTCAAAACTGGAGTGAATCTTCCCCAAATCTGCTACAGATTTATCAACCAAGTTGACGCAATATTTGAAATCCTTTGCTATTATTTCAACAATGTTTACTGCATCTTCACCAGGAATTAATTCCATGTCAAGAAACCACTTTCTTTGCTGGTCCATGAGAAGCCACTCCTCATTCATTCAAGTTTAATCATAAGATTGTAGCAATTCAGTCACAGTCTGCACTGAAGTCTTGAGCCCCACAAAGTCATCCTGAGAGTTGGGATCAATGTCTTTCAAACTCCTGTTAATGTTAATATTTGACATCTTCTTAGGAATCACAAATGCCCTTAATGGCATGTAGAATGGTAAACCTTTTCCAGAAGGTTTTCAATTAACTTTTCCAAGATCAATTAGAGGAATCATTATCTGTGGCAGCTATTATCTAATAAAATATATTTCTTAAATAATAAGACTTGAAAGTCAGAATTACTCCTTCATCCATGAATGGTAAAGTAAATGTTATGTTAGCAGGCATGAAAACATCATGAACCTCTTGTAAATCTCCTTCAGAGAGAACTTCCGGGAAGATGGCGGTGTGAGCAGGGCGGCAGAAATCTCCTCCCAACACTATATTTATCTACGAAAACACAGAAAATACATCTATTCCTAAAAGAGAGACGAGAATACACAGGAAAGCGCACAGCGTGCAGCTACACCCGAGAGGACTCGGCACCCCAAGAGGCGGTCTTAAAGAGCCCAGCTGACATACGTGGCAACTATCAGTGACCAAATTATACAGCCATGAAAAGACAGAGGAATATGGTTCAGACCAAAATCAACCAGACAACCCCAGAGAGGGAGTCTGAAGGGATGGAAATGCACAGCCTGCCTGAAAAAGAATTTAGAATAAAAGTCACAACCATGCTGATGGACCTACAGAGAAATGTGCAAGAGCTGAGGGAGGAAGTGAGGGAACTGAAGAAAGACAATACAGAAATCAGACAAGCGATCGACGGGCTTAACAGCAGAATGGATGAGATGCGAGAGACTGTTAATGGAATAGAAAACAGAGAACAGGAGTACAGAGCAGCTGAGGCAGAGAGAGATAAAAGGATTTCTAGGAATGAAAGAATATTAAGAGAACTGTGTGACCAATCCAAACGGAACAATATTCGCATTATAGGAGTACCAGAGGAAGAAGAGAGAGAAAAAGGGATAGAAAGTGTCTTTGAAGAAATAATTGCTGAAAACTTTCCCTCGCTGGGGAAGGAAGTAGTCTCGCAGTCCACCGAAGCTCATAGATCTCCCAACACAAGGGACCCAAGGAAGACAACACCAAGACACATAATAATTAAGATGGCAAAGATCAAAGATAAAGACAGGGTATTAAAGGCAGCTAGAGAGAGAAAAAAGATCACCTACAAAGGAAAACCCATCAGACTATCATCAGACTTCTCAACAGAAACCTTACAGGCCAGAAGAGAATGGCATGATATATTTAACGTTATGAAACAGAAGGGCCTCGAACCAAGAATATTGTATCCAGCACGATTATCATTTAAATATGATGGAGGGATTAAACAATTTCCAGACAAACGAAAGTTGAGAGAGTTTGCCTCTCATAAACCACCACTACAGGATATCTTAAATGGACTGCTCTAGATGGAAGCACACCTAAGGCTAAAAAGATGTCACCAGAGAAAATAAAATCATAGCAAAGAAAGCAGACCATCCAAATACCAACTAAAGGCAAAGAATAAAACACCTATTATAGAAAGAATGGAGGAGGAGGAATAAGAAGGGAGAGAAAGAAAGAAACATCAGACTGTGTTTACAATAACTTAACAAGAAAGTTAAGTTAGATTGTTAGATAGTAAAGAAGCAACCCTTGAACCCTTGGTAACCACGAATCTAAAGCCAGCAATGGCAATAAGTACATACCTATCAATAATCACCCTAAATGTAAATGGACTGAATGCACCAATCAAAAGACACAGAGTAACAGAATGGATAAAAAAGCAAGACCCATCTATATGCTGCCTACAAGAAACTCACCTCAAATCCAAAGATATACACAGACTAAAAGTGAAGGGATGGAAAAAGATATTTCATGCAAACAACAAAGAGAAAAAAGCAGGTGTTGCAGTACTTGTATCAGACAAAATAGACTTCAAAACGAAGAAAGTAGCAAAAGATAAAGAAGGACATTACATAATGATAAAGGGGTCAGTCCAACAAGAAGATATAACCATTATAAATATATATGCACCCAACACAGGAGCGCCAGCATATGTGAGACAAATACTAACAGAATTAAAGGAGGAAATAGACAGCAATGCATTCATCTTAGGAGACTTCAACACACCACTCACTCCAGAGGACAGATCAACCAGACAGAAAATAAGTAAAGACACAGAGGCACTGAACAACACACTAGAACAGATGGACCTAACAGACATCTACAGAACTCTACACCCAAAAGCAACAGGATACACATTCTTCTCAAGTGCACATGGAACATTTTCCAGAATAGACCACATACTAGGCCACAAAAAGAACCTCAGTAATTTCAAAAATATTGAAATCCTACCAACCAACTTCTCAGATCACCAAGGTATAAAACTAGAAATAAATTTTAGAAAGAAATCAAAAAGGCTCACAAATACATGGAGACTTAACAACACTCTCCTAATTAATCAATGGGTTAACGACCAAATCAAAACAGAAATCAAAGAATATATGGAGACTAATGACAACAACAACACAAAGCCACAACTTCTGTGGGACGCAGCAAAGGCAGTTCTAAGAGGAAAGTATATTGCAATCCAGGCCTATTTAAAGAAGGAAGAACATTCCCAAATGAATAGTCTAAAGACACAATTACTGAAATTGGAAAAAGAAGAACAAATGAGGCCCAAAGTCACCAGAAGGAGGGACATAATAAAGATTAGAGAAGAAATAAATAAAATTGAGAAGAATAAAACAATAGAAAAAATCAATAAAACCAAGAGCTGGTTCTTTGAAAAAATAAACAAAATAGATAAACCCCTAGCCAGACTCATTAAGAGAAAAAGAGAATCTACACACATAAACACAATCAGAAATGAGAAAGGAAAAATCACGACGGACCCCACAGAAATACAAAGAATCATAAGAGAATATTATGAGAATCTATATGCTAACAAGCTGGAAAACATAGAAGAAATGGACAACTTCTTAGAAAAATACAACCTTCCAAGACTGACCAAGCAAGAAACAGAAAAACTAAACAGACCAATCACCAGCGACGAAATCGAATTGGTAATCAAAAAACTACCCAAGAACAAAACCCCTGGGCCTGATGGATTCACCTCTGAATTCTACCAGACATATAGAGAAGAAATAACACCGATTCTCCTTAAAGTTTTCCAAAAAATAGAAGAGGAGGGAATACTTCCAAACTCATTCTATGAAGCCAGCATCACTCTAATACCAAAACCGGGCAAAGACCTCACCAAAAAAGAAAATTACAGACCAATATCCCTGATGAAAAAAAAAACAAAAATACTCAACAAAATATTAGCAAACCGAATTCAAAAATACATCAAGAGGATCATACACCATGATCAAGTGGGATTCATCCCAGGGATGCAAGGATGGTACAACATTCGAAAATCCATCAACATCATCCACCACATCAACAAAAAGAAGAACAAAAACCACATGATCATCTCCATAGATGCTGAAAAAGCATTTGACAAAATTCAGCATCCATTCCTGATTAAAACTCTCAACAAAATGGGTATAGAGGGCAAGTACCTCAACATCATAAAGGCTATATATGACAAACCCACAGCTAACATCATACTTAACGGCGAGACGCTGAAAGCTTTTCATCTAAGATCGGGAACAAGACAGGGATGCCCACTCTCTCCACTGTTATTCAACATAGTACTGGAGGTCCTAGCCACAGCAATCAGACAAAACAAAGACATACAAGGCATCCAGATTGGTAAAGAAGAAGTCAAATTGTCACTATTTGCAGATGACATGATACTGTACATAAAAAACCCTAAAGATTCCATTCCAAAACTACTAGAACTAATATCTGAATTCAGCAAAGTTGCAGGATACAAAATTAACACACAGAAATCTGTTGCTTTCCTATACACTAATGATGAACTAACAGAAAGAGAAATCAGAAAAACAATTCCATTCACAATTGCATCAAAAAGAATAAAATACCTAGGAATAAACCTAACGAAGGAAGTGAAAGACCTGTACTCTGAAAACTACAAGACACTCCTAAGAGAAATTAAAGAGGACACTAACAAATGGAAAAGCATCCCATGCTCTTGGCTAGGAAGAATAAATATTGTCAAAATGGCTATACTACCTAAAGCAATCTACAGATTCAATGCAATCCCTATCAAACTACCAACAGCTTTCTTCAATGAACTGGAACAAATAATTCTAAAATTCATATGGAACCACAAAAGACCCCGAATAGCCAAAGCAATCCTGAGAAGGAGGAATAAAACAGGGGGAATTACACTCCCTGACTTCAAGCTCTACTACAAAGCCACAGTAATCAAGACAATTTGGTATTGGCACAAAAACAGACCCACAGACCAGTGGAACAGAATAGAAAATCCAAACATTAACCCAAACATATACAGTCAATTAATATTTGATAAAAGTGCCTTGGATATACAATGGGGAGATGACAGCCTCTTCAGCAGCTGGTGTTGGAAAAACTGGACAGCTACATGTAAGAGAATGAAACTGGACTACTGTCTAGCCCCATACACAAAGGTAAACTCAAGGTGGATCAAAGACTGAATGTAAGTCATGAAACCATAAAACTCTTAGAAAAAAACATAGGCAAAAATCTCTTGGACATAAACATGAGCAACTTCTTCATGAACATATCTCCCCGGGCAAGGGAAACAAAAGCAAAAATGAACAAGTGGGACTATATCAAGCTGAAAAGCTTCTGTACAGCAAAGGACACCATCAGTAGAACAAAAAGACATCCTACAGTATGGGAGAATATATTCATAAAAAACGTATCTGATAAAGGGTTGACATCCAAAATATATAAAGAACTCATGCACCTTAACAAACAGAAAGCAAATAATCCAATTAAGAAATGGGCAGAGGACATGAATAGACACTTCTCCAAAGAAGAAATTCAGATGGCCAACAGGCACATGAAAAGATGCTCCACATCGCTAATCATCAGAGAAATGCAGATTAAAACCACAATGAGATATCACCTCACACCAGTGAGGATGGCCAACATCCAAAACACAAACAACAACAAATGTTGGCGAGGATGTGGAGAAAAGGGAACCCTCCTACACTGCTGGTGGGACTGCAAATTAGTTCAACCATTGTGGAAAGCAGTATGGAGGTTCCTCAAAAAACTCAAAATAGAAATACCATTTGACCCAGGAATTCCACTCCGAGGAATTTACCCTAAGAATGCAGCAGCCCAATTTGAAAAGGACAGATGCACCCCTATGTTTATTGCAGCACTATTTACAATAGCCAAAAATCGAAGCAACCTAAGTGTCCATCAGTAGATGAATGGATAAGGAACATGTGGTACATATACACAATGGAATATTATGCAGCCATAAGAAGAAAACAAATCCTACCATTTGCAACAACATGGATGGAGCTAGAGGGTATTATGCTCAGTGAAATAAGCCAAGCCGAAAAAGACAAGTATCAAATGATTTCACTCATCTGTGGAGTATAAGAACAAAGAAAAAAACTGAAGGAACAAAACAGCAGCAGACTCACAGAACCCAAGAACGGACTAATAGTTACCAAAGGGAAAGGGACTGGGGAAAATGGGCGGGAAGGGAGGGATAAGAGGGAAAAAGGGGCATTACGATTAGCAAATGTAATGTTGGGGGGGCACGGGGAGGGCAGTACAACTCAGAGAAGACAAGTAGTGATTCTATAGCATCTCACTACGCTGATGGACAGTGACTGTAATGGGGTTGGTGGGGGGGACCTGATGAAGGGGTAGTTTAATAATCGTAATATTGCACATGTAATTGTAAATTAATGATAATAAAATAAATTATATTAAAAAAAAAATCTCCTTCAGAGCTCTTAGGTGACCAAGTGCACTGTCAGTGAGCAGTAATATTTTGAAAGGGATCTTTTTTTCTGAGCAGTAGTTCTCATCAGTGTGTTTAAAATATTCAGAAAACCATATTGTAAACATATTTCCTGCCACCCAGCCTTTGTGAATGCTTCCATCCAGCTTCCATTTACAGAGAACAGGCAGAGTAGATTTAACATAAATCGTAAGAGCCCTTGGATTCTCAGAATGTTCAGTTCATTAGCCCCTAACAAGAGAATCAGACTAACCTCTGAAGCTTTGAAACTGGGCATTCACATCTCCTCTCTAGTTTTGAAAGCCCTAGTTGATATCTTCTTCCAATATATTGTTGTTTCATATGTACTGGAAATCTGTTGTTTAGTGTAGCCACCTTCATGAATATTCTTAGCTAGAACTAATGAATAACTTGCTGAAGCTTCTATGTCAGCACTTGCTGCTTCACCTCGCACTTTCATACAGATGGTATCTCTCCTTAAACCTTATGAATTAACCTCTGCTAGATTCAAACTTTTCTTCTGCAGCTTCCTCACCTCTCTCTGCCTTCATAGAATCGAAGAGAGTTAAGGCCTTTCTTTGTATTAGGCTTTGACTTAATGGAATGTTGTGGCTGGTGTGATCTTCTACCAGACCACTGAAAACTTCTCTGTATCAGAGCAATAAGGCTGTTTCACTTTTTTATCATTCGTGTGTTCCCTGGAGTAGCACTTTGAATTTCCTTCAACAACTTTTCCTTTGCATTAACAGCTTGGGTGACTGGGCATAGGAGACCTAGCTTTTGGCCTATCTCACCTTTCAACAAGCCTTCCTCACTAAGCTTAATCATTTCTAGCTTTTGATTTAAAGTGTTTCACTGGTACACTTAGAAGCCACTGTTGGGTTATTAAATGACCTAATTTCAATGTCATTGTGTTTCAGTGATAAGGAGGCCCGAGAAGAGGGTGAAAGACATGAGAATGGACAGTTGGTGGAGAAATTAGAATACACATAATTTATCAATGAAGTTCACTGTCTTACATGGGCACCATTTGTGGCACCCCAAAACAATAGTAACACCAAAGATCACTGATCACCATAACAAATATAACAGTAATGAACAACTTTGAAATAATACACAATGACCAAAATGTGACACAGAGACACAAAGTGAGCAAATGCTGCTGGAAAAATCACTTACAGCCTTGCTCAATGCAGAGCTGCCATAAACCTCCAATTTGGAAAAAAACAAAATATCCATGAAGCACAGTAAAGTCAAGCACAATAAAATGAGGAATGCCTACATTTTATTAAGAAGAGAGAACAGATGTTCTGTTCTTCTCTTATTCTTTCCTATTTTTCATGGTCTGCTATCTTTGCAATTGAACAAGAAATTAGCTCTGTTTCCACAATGTCGAAATTGTTCAGTTGTCTTGTAGCATTTACTAAGTTGCTTCTCATTCATCTCCTAGTTAAGTGACTTACTCTACTCCACCCTGATGCTTGAGAAGCTCTTTGCCAATGTGGTTCAATAACTTAAGAAGGATATGTCTCAGGGTTGATCATTCTGTATCAAGCTTTGGTAGGATAACTCAAGTTCCTTTGATTTTCAAACTCAGTTCTCCTTTATTTCGAGGAAATTATTAAATTATGTTTTGTTCATAGTTGTTCTCTGATAACAATTATTTGGCTCCTCTGGCTTATATTTATCTGCTTTAATTTATTTGGCTCTTCCCTCATTTTTTACTCTTGGTATACCTCATCTTTGTATTGGGAATTCAATTTTGAGCAATATATAAACCATACATTTTATACATGCATACATATATATATGTGGTCCATAATAGGTCATTCTATTATCATTTATTACATCAAAGGGTCATTATATTAAAACAAGTTTTAAAGCTTTGGTACCAAAAATCACAATTTTTCTTTTCACTTAGGTGGGTAATGTCTGTTTACCATCTGGGATCTTTGTTGTCTTTTCCTATTCTTTACATTTCTCTAGAAAGTTTGTTTAGTTGCCAGGCTACATATTTTCTTTCTTTTACATTTACTATTGGCAGCTTTGCCCTGAATTTCTATTTTCTCCTGCAGAATGAGGGCAAAGTTTCCTTGACTCTTCCCACACTTTCCATGATAGCTGGTTGCACCCTTTCTTGAGTTACAGTTTGAGAACCAGAGTTTTACTATTATTATACTTACTTTTGGTATTTTGAAAGTATGGGCTGGTTAGAGAAAACAAAAGCTCTATTTGTTTAAGTGCAGTCTTTTTTCAACAGCCAGGTCTTCTGCTCCGTCTTTTGATATTTTATTTCTTCAGCAGAATTCATTTCATTGAGTTCAGGTATGCATTATTCTTGTGGAAGGATCAACTGGGATTTTTGATCATTCTCCTGGAATACAGCGACCCCTGGTGGTTTTCCTCTCCTCTACTTGCGGGCCTGAGAGCCGGCTGGTGTCAAAAAGATGCTGTTCTCAAGGAGCTTTGCTCAGATTTTCTCTAGGCTATCAAATTACCCTCTCATTCTGCTATTCTAAGAATTTTTAAAATGTTTCCAATTCATCCTCTTTCCTCTTTATGGCATTTGAGAGATATACAGAGGGATAAAGATTAAACCATATATTACAATCAGTTACTTTTCAAAGTTTATATTGTGAGGTTGAATCACTTTGCATGTTTGGGTCTGCCAGTGAATTCACTGCTGCTCGTGTCGGAGAATGGTGGTTGCCTACCCTCATTTTATCTTCTTCCTTTTTTCCCTTGACATAGAACATTTGTTCTGTTTTTGTGTACATGGCTGCTTAGAATATAAATCGCCATCACCAGCCTCTGCTGTAGCTAACTCTGGGCATGTAACTAAGTTTTGATCAATAAAATGTAGGCAGAGATATTTTCCGGTATTTTCTATGAAAGCGCCATTAAAAATAACGGGCATGCTCCCTTTTCTATTTCTCTCCTCTTCATCCTGCTCCTGGCCTAATACAAGGAGGTGATGGACTGAACTCTAGCCATCAACTTAGAAGCTGAGAACAAGAGTCACATTTAGCGATGAAGGAGTCAGAATCTGGAAAAAGCCTGGGTCACTGGCAACTTCATGAACCCATCAGAATTCTTTTATGTGGGAGAAAATAAATAGTACATTGTTAAATCTACTACTATGTAGGGCTTTTTATCATGTGGAATTAAACCTAATTCTAAAAATACTTTAGTCTTTCTAATTTTTGTTCATTGTGTCAAGTATTGGATAAAGGGAGATTCTGTGATCCATTTTTGTTCCTCCATTATCATTTAGGGCTTATTTTTTAAGCTAACATCTGTTGGTGGTTTGTTATTTAAAAATCATTTTCATATATAGATATGTAGACTAAAATATATGTATTATATATTTTTTTTGTTTTCAAAGATTTTGTCAAAAAGTTGGTCATAATACTACATATGTTCTAATCTGTTTTTCTGATTTCTCTCTTTTTACATTTGGAATATTTTATTTGTGTCTTCTCTCATTTTCTTGAGCAATATCACAAAGTTTGTCAATTTTTAAATTTTCAGTTCATCAACTTTTGGCTTTTTTCATACTGTTTTAATTCTGCTTCCTATTTCATTAATTTTAGTTCTTACCTTTATGGTCTCCTTTCTTCTATATTCCCTGGGCTTATGTGGTCATTTTATCTTTAACTTCTTTATTTAGATGCTTAGCTCCTTAACTTTTGGTTCTTTCCTTTCTAATTTTGCTACTTAAATTCAGAGTCTTACTTTAAAATACTAATATTGCTTTGTTCACATATTTTGATATAGTCTATCTTCATTGTTAGTTTTATAATGATTTTAAAATTTCATTGTGAATTTTTCTTTTATCTAAGAATTTAGAAATGGTGCATGCATTAATACCCCCAAATGGGGGAAGGGCAAATTTATATTTTTTCCTTGATTTCTAAGTTAATTGCATATAATTTCTAAGTTAATGTGTCCAAAAAACATTGTCTAGTGTTATAATGTTTTTAAAAATATATTGACACCTGATTTTAGCCAAGTAAATGGTCATTTTTGTCAATATTTTCTGTGTGTGCTTGATAAAAGTGTTTGCTCTTTAAATATTAGATAGCAGGTTCTTTCTAAGTAGGGTTTCCATATATGACTAGTTGGCCTAGGGGAATCCTAGCTTATGTTCGTTGTCCCAGTGTAATCACTTACAGCACCCCTCTCATTCACAAAAGTATACCATGAGTTTTTTGGTTGCAAGGATTATATTATTATCAAATCAAATAATTACTCAACCTTGTCAGTTGTGAATTTTAAGTCTTCAGTAACATAACTAGTATTTTGGCCATTTGGTCTCCTGGTAAGTGAGAGGAATTTGTTGAGATTTTCCACTGTGGTGGTGTATTTATCAATTTCTTTCTGCAGTTCTATTCATTTCTGCATTATTTATGCTGGAAGCATTTTATTAGATACCTATATGTTTACAATTGTCAGAGCTTCCTTCCAAGTGAGCTGAATGTTTTTTCCCATTGACTAAGTTTTTTACTGATTATTTTATTTTTTGTCTTTATTAGCTGTTTTAGCTAAAACTAGCAAAAAGAAAACACATAGCCTCACAGCTCTATTTTGGTTTGTATTTTCTTGGTTTGCATTTCTGACTTCAAACACTTTGCTTTATGTTTTATATGAGGAAGCCAAGGCAGGGCTGAAAAAGGATACCTATATATCTAAGCTCACCCAGCTGGTAAGAGACAACCAAAACCCAAAACCAGGGCACCTGGTTGAAATTTTCCTGTTGTTTTTTAATGATAACCACATTGACTCAATGTCCAGTTTGTGCCAGATAGTGTATCAAGAGTTTTATATATATCATCCCAGGGCCTCTCCAGATCATTATTGGCATTAGCATAATATACTAACAATAAATAGAAAAACAAGGGGATCATTTGAAGATATTTTCTTTTTTGTACCAGATAAATGGGGCACGACGAAAGCTTTGAAATTGAAGGAAAAAGTAATAGTTTTAAATCTAGGTTAGATGTGTACATAATTTCTTCCATTTCCAGCTGTTGTTGGTGAGCGCTTCAGGTCAGCCTGTCTGCACTTGGGCACTTCTTAAATAGGAAGAACATGTGTGTGCTGCTATTTTTGAAACTGAGGGTGACAGTGACAGCTCCCTGGTGTGAAACTCATCAGAAATTCAACTCCTTTATTTAACCTACAATCTCAGCCATTTATGAAACTGTTGGTTTCATATCAGTGCCTCAAATAATACTTCACGGAGCTGCTCAAAAGGCCAGATCCCATGGAACTAGCTAGAAGGGTTCTTTTCTTTTTCTCCCTTTCTTTTTTAAAATTCTGTGCTTAGATTGATAGGGAAAAATTTACAAGGACAGCAATCTAGTCCAGGGGGCTCCCTTCTGCTTCTCTTCTCAGCAAAAACAACAGAACACTCCCTTAACTTCCCGCTCTGCCAGGCACTCACTCCCTAAGTTCACTCCCTAAACTCACTCCCCCTCGCTTGCTGTGCACGTAGGAATGCTGCAGATACAGAAGCAGAAAGATATATATTGCTCCCTTTGCCTTTGTTCGGGGCTCAGAGCTTGGGAAATTACTCCCCTCTGAGCCCACCGGTGTAAAAACAAAACCTCAACACTCCAAGACCTCTGCGTGCCGCTTGGTTCTTCCTTCAGTGATCCAGTCCAGGTTTTTCCATAACAAGATTAGAACTGATGCATAATTGCAAGGCTCCCAAATCTCCTAGACGGACTCTTTTCAGCAGCCATGCAAAATACCACAGTACAAGTTTCGTTTGAACAACCTCATGCTTGTTTACCTTCATCTGACTTTCTGTTTGTAACTTCTCAAGCCTGATTTTGATTGGGCCCGCTGCTCAGAAGAATTATGTCCTTACTTCTGTCTGGAAAACAGCCATCACATTTACGTATTGACACATGTGACACACTTACTTGTCACATGGCTGCTTGGTGACAAGGTTTCAGTGCAGGCCAATTGTACCCCAGACCCTAAGGTCTTTTCTTTCCAAGGCAAGGAGGCTACAGGAGTTTTTCACTAGCTCATCCCTGACATTATTTCCTTAGGATTCTACTCTGGCCTTAATTCATTTACTTATTCAACAGACTTTATTCCGTGAGCACCTTCTATAGGCTAAATAGTGTTCACTGAGTTCCCTACCTATATTACTCATGCTCACCTCTGGTATCACCATTGCAGGACATCACTACCAGTTACCGGATGTCCCCATTTACCTCGGTGGACTAAAACTGGTATCATCCTTCACTCCTGCTCTTAGATGCTGTCAGCAATAATCTCTGTTAGGGAAGCAACTGTGTGTGTCTTGCTTAACACAGTGTTCTCAGCAGCTAATGGAGTGACAGGCACATGGTTATGTGTTTGACAAATATCTACCAAGTATATAAATCAAAGAACGACCTTAAAAATTGCAAAGCCTTAAATCTCATCTCTTACTCAGCCCACACCCCCACACCCTCCTGTCACATATCTCCATTTTGGTTCACACTCCTGTGTGCCCCACCTAGACCACCACTCCCTGACATGCTCCCTCTTCTTCATTCTCTGACTCAGTGGCTCTCTGAGATTCCCATATCTTGCATTCTAACTGACTTTGACATCTTCCTTAAAGATTCAAAGCTATGAGAACACAAAGCCTGCTGTGCAAGACAGCCAGATCTTCTGGAAGAAGACAGCATTCAAGTGGGTATTTGACAGTGCTGCCTGTGTAAATAATAAGTCATTTGAAATTCAAGACTAAGGAGGTGTGTGTGGAAGAAGAGTTGGCTGCCAGGCAAGTTTAATTAGTACAAAGGTCATAGCTGTGCTGCACATATTTTTGTAAGATACCATATCTAATTGTTAGGCAGTTAGATTGTGCTTATTTCAGACTGTCAGGGCTTTTTGGTTTAATGAGAATACAATGCATCCACAGATCGCTGACCATTGTTTGAAGCATTGTAATGATAACTGCATTTAAAGCTACTGAACTTGAGCTTAAATAAATTATACAAAGGTCAAGGAACACAAATTTGCTGTTCCATAAACAGCCAGAACCAGTGAATCACAGATTCTGAGAGAAAAAAAATGTTTCTTAAAAACTCATATCCTTCATCTCACTGCTAGCTTTTTCTTTGCTTGTGAAAATAAATTACTTCTGTAAATGACCCCCTGAAATTTCTCTGTAAGCTGCAACTTTCAGATATCTTTTATTTAATTAGAGTAAGACTAAGTAATATGTACTAAAACTCAGCTGGCCATATACTTTAAACTGTAAGGCTAAACAATAAGAATACTGAATTATTTTCAAATAGAGAAGGAAACTCATCATTGAAACGCACTCACACACATGTTGTTGGTTTCTGTAGATTTTATGAGTGTAGTTTTGGGAAAATCATCAGTGTTATTTTTGTAAGCCTTGTTTTGGTATCTTCCCAATTAAGACATTAAACACATTTAAAATTAGGCAGTAATATTTAAATTAACAGTATCTCATTAAAAAGAAAGTGGGTAGGTAGGTAACTGAATTCCAGCTATTTGCCAATTATTGTTTTGGAGGCTTCCATATATTACCTTATTTACTCTGTACCACAACTTTTATCATATTGGTGCCATTATCCCTATTTCAAATATGAAGAAACATGCCTCAAATTATACAGCTAATAAGTGAGGGTGGCATGATTTCAATTCCAAAGTGTATGTTCCTTCTACTTTATCCCATTGTTCAAGTTTCCAAATTTTGCTTATTGCCACATTTAGGAAATACTTAGATGTATCTATTTAACCAAGATATGTTAAAATCATTATTTAAGTAATATAAATACTATAACAACTAACAGCACCATGTAGTCTCTTATTTTAAAAGACATTTATAAAGAATGTACATAACTGGCTTACCGAAAAGTTACATTACAAATTTGTGACAGCTGCCATAAGCTACATCATTTAACATCAACTCCTTTTCTCTGTGTCCTTAATAAGATAGGATAAAAAATTAAAATACTCAGTTTTGTAGTACTCCTTGCTAATAGCTGTAGTCACGTGACTCAGTTTTTGCCTGTGAAACAAAGCACCAGTGTGAGAGCTGTGCACCTTCTGCTCCCTTTTGCTTCTTTTCTGGCATAGGGAGGCTCGAGTTGCAGCCATCACCACTGAGGATGGCAGCCCCAGGGGTCAGAAAGGCCTGGTTCCTGAATGACGTTGTTGAATACCAGCCATAGACAGTGACCCTGCACCTTTAGATCCATAATATAAATAATGTTCTCTGTATATAGGCCACTGAAGTTTCATTTCAGTTATAGCAGCTCAACTACCTGATACAACTCTCTTTGTGCTAACGGTCTGTGGATCCAATAGTAATTGTAATAAAAACTGAGTTTGAGGGGTTAGTGTCCTGATGTGAAATTCAAGGCTTAATTAACATCCTTTCTTACTTGAATTAACTGACTTCACTCTTTCTTCTCAAAGTGCGTCTTTTTATCCACGGTAATATAGCCAAATGAGTTTAACAAATTTATTTTTCATGCAGTCTCCTAAGGCAGCTATCTAGAAGTCTTGCTTGAAACTGAGAGGAAAGACTCTCTAATACATAGTCTAGGCAACATGTGATCTTAATGCCTGGTTCAGCAGAGCGCTTGGTCTTTGATTCCACAATGACTGTCAGAAATGGACCGAGTCACGCATCAAGATGGAGAAACATAGTCTTACCCTGCCATGAAGCCTGGAAATAAGCAATACTTCCGGGTGACTCTGCCTCTGTCTCCTTCTCACATGTGTCTTTAGGAAGATTGTTTAATGAAAATGCATTTTGGCAATGAAAGCCTAAAGAAGAGTTATTGCTGGCAATAATTAGAACCAGAAGACCAAAAGATCTAGATCTTCTCCAATAAAATAATTGCCACTGAAAGTTCTCACCTACATTTAATTTCCCAGTTGCTATCATAGAAAAAAAACCCAAAACATACTGCTTAGAAAAGAAAGAGATGATATCTCTTTAGAATGTTACAGAAGCTCACACTCAAAACTATGCCCCAAAGATAACAAAATATTTTAATAAGACTTCCTGACTCTTGGTGTAGTTTATTCTACCATTCTAAGATTATTAGAGGGGAAAATATTCCAACTTAATTCCTAAACAAATCTGTATTGTTAAATGGTGTCTACACTCAATTACCTCATCTTCATTTCCATTCAGTTTAAATATTTTTGTTCTTGACTCTTCAGAACCTCCTCTCAGTGTATTGGTAAGTGAATCCTCCATTTTCATTCATATGGCTATAATATGTGTGGGGGAGGAGGGAATGAAAGAAGACAGGACAAAGGATGGGGAAAAGGAGATAAATCAAGAATAGCTGGGAGCTAACTGGATCAACCAAAGGGAAGTTTCAGTCACTGGTTAAGCAGCACACAAAGTAACCCCTTCTCTAACACCACCCCCCCGTGTTTTCAGTGATGTCCGTCAGAGACAAAAGTGCTTTAAGAGAGTAGATTATTTTGCATAAGTAAAGGTAAGAGGTAAGTTTCATGGTTAGATCAGTGTCATTCATATCAGAGAGAACATAAGACCCCCTGGTTATTCAAAGAGATTTCAGTACTTTGGACTCCACTAACCATGGATAAGATTTCAAGCAACACTAACTAATACTGTGCTGGAGGGTCCCCTGGCTCTGCCGCACAAACACTAGAGATAGCATAAGGACCGGTTTATTTCCCCTTATGGCTGCAGAATATTTGTGTTTAAAATGCATGTGTGTATTTATGAAGAAACTAAAACACAGCTGTTATTTCATAGAATTCTAAATTTTTAAAAGTACATTAACTGACCCAGAAATAATTTGGATAAGATTTTTTAATAGTTATTATGAGTAAAAACGGTGTGAACTGAAGTTTTTCAAACTCAGGATTAACTCTGACTGAATGGATATGATTTAACACCTGCCAAAAATCCCTTAAATGAACTGGTGACCCAAATGAGTTACTCATGTTCAAAGGGATTGATTGAATTAATGGGACAAGTGTTACCTGTCATTTTATGTATTCTGTATGAGGGACTTGAAGACATAGGTTAAAAGGTTTTTTTTCTATAAAATGGACAGAAACGCAAGAATTTCAAAAAACAACATGGCCCAGTCTTTCAGTATGTTTCTGAGTTTAAGTGTCTGGACAGTCTTCAGTCTCAAAAGAATATTATTAAATATCACTGGAAAGACAGCTAAAAGATCAGATATATTTCTCCCTATGGGGTTAGAAAGGAAAATAATTTTTGTCTTTTTTCTAAATACTTCTTATAATAAAAATAAAGTTGTGTAAATGACAGATTACCTTTGATTAGTAATTATAGCTTACATTCAAAAGGAATATGCATGACTACTAAAAAGCATAGAAGATATACTGCTCTAACCACATTAATTAATAAAGGATTATTGCTTAAAGGATTATTCTAAAAATTTGGAAATCCAGATTTTAGCTGAAAGATAAAAGTGAATTATTAGGTCTGCTGCTATATACTTTGAAGGCAATTTTTTAAATTTGTATGAATTAGGAACATTCTCTACTGCTGTTATTAATTATTCATAAGAATGGGAACCATATCACTAACTTCTTTGTCTTCTTCACTCTGTATTAAAAACAAAGAAATTTAATGAGTAATAGAATTTTAAGTTACAAAAGAATTTTAAAATGGATTTTCTAAGTTAAGGAGAACCTTTTACAGGGAAAATACTTTGAAAAAATAACAATCGAAAAATTATGCACAACTCCTCTAATACTTGAGATTACTTTCCTTTGCAAAAAAAGTGTTATCATGGAAGCAATACTTTATTGACCCAGAAGTATAGTTTTTTATTAAAATGTTTTTTAAAACTACTAGAATTTGTAAAATTCAGTAATTTGTATTTCTGAGATTAATCTTTTCAGTATCTTGTCATTAAACAGATTTTGTTGTCCTATTTCTAAGTGTGGTCTATATTTACCTATCACTAAAGCAAAACTCAGATTGAGTTCTTACACTATTCTAAAATGTCTTTCTTAAGGTAAATATCTTATAAAACAATTTTCCCAGTAGGAAGTCCTTACTGCACCTTCAATTATGAAATTCTCTTACAAACCCAACAGCACCTCAGCTGGGTTTTAGGGGCTTCCTTTCCCTTTTTGCTCTGCCAGCATATTTCTTATTCTCCAAAGTAGGAGACACAACACACACACACACAAACACACACACACACCAGCCTGCCAGTATTTATCAATCACTGTGGTTTCAGATATCTTTACTTGAACTGGGAAAATCAGAGCTCTGCCCTACTCTAAAAATATCCTTCCCTCAGCACTATCTCTGTCAACTATAACCCAGGCTCTACTGAAGGAGCAAGAGAATCAAAAGAGGTGAGACAACCACAGAACACAGAGCTCTTCATAGCGCACATGCTCAACAGCTAGTCAACAAATAGACAAACAAGTGAAAATTAGGAAAATGTTGTGCCCAGTCTTTCACCGAGAGAGGGCATAAAAATATTCATGGAATCCAAACTCAGAACATATTCTGTATGTTATTCAAACACATAGAAAACATATGTCATATACTATAGAAACATTGTACTAAATTGTGATTATATGCTACTCATATTGCTGTACTTGTTAAGTAAGTTTTTATAGAATGGCTCAGCTTCTATCCATCATTAATTACATTCTCACTATAAGAAATGAATCTAAGTTTCAAATAATGAACAAGCACAGGTTACATACCAAATGTATGATTTCTGAAACACAGAAATGGGGTCCTGAGAAATGCTGACAGCATGTCTTCCCCAAGTTACGCATATCTCTCTCTGCCTCATTTTCCCTCCAGCCTCTCCTTTCCACAGGTGTTAACACATAGGGATTTCCCTAATAGTACCCTGAACATTGAAATGACTCTCTAATCACTCAGCTGGCAATGAGAGTCTTATCACTAGTGTAGGTAGAGGAAGAAAACTAACACGAGGTGGTTGTCCAACTGTTTACACTTGCTTTGGTATTAATTGGAGGGATAGTCCATTGGAAGGGATTATATATAAAAATATTTATTATTTTTATATACACAAGAGATACTGAATCTCTCAACCCAGAACAGAGGGTAGAGGGAGCCGTACATTCTCACTACATCTGGGTGGAGTGGCGCTTATGTAATGGGGAACTGAGAAATAGGGAGAAGCAGCTTTCACTCTTCTTAGCAAGATTTAGTAGATTTTATTGAATAAGTATTTTTTCATTTTCTGTATGCCCTTAGGACAATTTCCAGAGATTTTAAATGGTTGTTTATTTATAATTTTCACCAGTTATGGCTGCTTCCCTGGGGAGAAGGTCCATGGAGCTCCTCACCCCACCATTCTGGAAGTCCCCTACGTACTCTTAAGTCCTGGTCCTGATCCTTAGCTTTCTCTGCTTTCCAGAGATAGGAGATTGAAGCATCTACATAAACTGTCATGACTTCTGGCTTTCACATTTTATTTGTAGCTGCCATATAATTGCTCCCAGCCTTTCACTATATTTTTCAGGACTTCTGCAAGCTCAGCAATAGTCATCCATCCCATTTTCCTATTTTCCCTATACTTTCAAAAACTGAATAACAGTTTCACTAGGTAATGTAATCCCTTCCAATGGAATAACCCTTCAATTAATACCAATGCAAAGGTAAACAGTTGCATGACCACCTCGTGTTAGGAGTTATCTTGCTCTACCTGCCACTAGTGATGAGACTCTCATCGCTAGCTGAGTGATTACAGAGTCATTTTAATGTTCAGGTGCTATTAAGGAAAATCCCTAGGTGTTAACACCTGTGGAAAGGAGAGGTTGGAAGGAAAATGAGGCAGAGAAGTTAATGTGAAATACAGACTCTGTGGCTTCAATCAACCCCAAGAAGAATTCTGGAGCTAAAATGGGCCATCAGAATTGCAATGGGTCAAAATATCCACCGTTAATACCACCACCTTGTTCAGTCATTGAATGTAGGCCATGCCTGGGAGGACATAATATTGAGTGAGGAGACTTTCTGAAACTGAGGTAATTCATGAAGGGGTTGGCCAACAGGACTTACAGGAGTTGGGAAAACAAGTCCCTGAGAACAAGTGATTGAAGATCAATCATAATGTGATCCATCACCCTGTCCACTTCTAGCCTAGACCCACCTCCAAAGATGGGGCTGCTTTCAGACTCTCTAGTATCTGGCCTGAATGTAAACACTAAAAATATTCACAAACTCACCTTTATGGGTTTAACACGTTGACATGGTAATATTTCTTGCTCAAGGGCTGGGGCTTCCACTCTGCACTCTAGCCAAAGACTCTGACTTCCCCTGTGCACTCCAATCTGAGCTTTCATTCCATATTCACTGTTCATATAGAGCTATACCTCTGCAGGATTCAAAGTTTTAAGAAATCCCATGTACCTCAACTCACTTTCAACATCTATGTTCCCCCAATTGATCTCACTGCTACAATTGTAACAAACTTTTACAAGGCAATATAATCAAATCCAGGTCTTCTGATGTGAAATTCTATTATTTGTAACTGACCCCAAATACTGGGCACATCAATAGAAACAGAATTCATATCAATTGACAGAGAATAAACATATATATTCTTTCTGAATTTATGGTTCTTTCTGAATGGTTCATATTTAATAGAAGGGCTAAGGAAAAAAATCTTTTTGTTAATAATATGGCAATAATTTTGGAGATAATCTATTTTCTCAGCATGCTCTTTTAATCTACATACTGATGCAATGAAAGTTTTGTTTTAGCCTAGCAAAACAATCATTGCCCCTTATATTCCTCAAGCACAAAAATTGTGTAAATTATAATGCTAGCCTCTGTAATGATGTTTGCTGGCCCCAGAATTGTATATATACTATTGTATGTATTGAGCTGATAAATCCAAGTCTTTCTGAAGCTCCTGTGGCCTTGGTCATCTAACCATGCCAAATTTAAAGCATTTTAAAATATACCTCCCATCCTTCCTCCTATCAACCCCTTTTAAATCTCTTAAAAAATTCTCTAACTCAACCTCTAGTAACTATAGGTCCTGTGGTTTCAGATACTCCTTGCTTGCTATTAAATTCCACATCTATGTAAAGAAAAAGCACAAGGTTTTCAAGTAAAGACAACATTTCCTCCTAAGATGAAATGGGCATTCTAATTTTGGAGGTATATAATAATTCTTAAATGCTTAGTGATATGGCCTGCTCTATATTTAATATGAGAGAATTATAGCAGATATTTTCTAAACTATATGCCACAATACAGAATATATAATGCTTTCTATTTTGTTCCATTTTATAAATTAGAGTATTTTAGAGTGGTATAGGAGGAATATTGTGGCTATGGTAGTAGCTTCTACATTAAGAACAGAACCAGGTTCTGTTCAGGAGGTGGGAACAAGACAACATATGCTTCACAGTCTAATTGTTGAAGCAAGTCAATGAATATAAAACTGTTATAAGCATGTTAGGTCCTATAAGAGGGAAAACTGAAAAATGCTGTGGAGGCCTCTAGTTAGACTACAAAAAAATGGTAAAAGCTTCCCACAAGAAATAACATTTAAGCTATAATTTGAGTGATGGAGAGAGGTTTATTTCGAGGGTTGTGAAAGTCACACCAGGCATGAGGCTTAGCACAAATATGAAATGGTACTTACTTTAAGAAGGAAGACAGAAAATGATAGAAATAAGGCCTATGCTTATTTACTAATAAGATCAAATGGGCAGCTTATATTTTTCATCTAAAAGTAAAAAATACAACACATTACTGATAGTTTCAGAATTCTGTGTGAGGCTAGAGATGGTACTAGGAAGAAATGAAATAGATGGGAATAATGCAGTTGTAATAATGCAGTCTTATTTAAGACTCATTTGCCAAGGACTGTCTGCCTCAGGGACCTGCTACAGCGCTCCTGCATATATCTTCAAAACAAAGCCCTGGAGGGTAAAGCATTTCTATCAGTGAAGGATGATGGCTTTATTAATGCGACAGGAAGAAGATTTTGAAAGACTGAAGGGAAGAAACAGAAAATGAACCATGCTGAGGAGGGCGGATCCCAAGGGCTCCATGCAGAAAGCAAAAGGACAGTGAGTTCCTGCAGGAGGAGGCATTGCAAGGGAAAAAAGGGAGAGCAAAGACAATCCAAGTCATTTGATAGTTTATTCCTGGTTACTAATTATGGACAGAAATGTGTACAAAGTAGCAGATTCACACATTTTAATACAAGAAACTTTAATAGCAAGCAAGTATTTTAATGGGTATTGCATAGGTTTATTTAAAAAAAAATCCCGTTCCAATATATGACATTTTTTTCAAGGAAAATAAATCAATAAGAGAATGCTAAAAACAGCTAGCTTTATCTTTTTTTTTCTATAACATTTCTAGTTTCATGACACAAAATTTAATAGACCCCAACATTTTGAAATAAAGAAAGAAAAAAATAAATGATACAGTAAAATCACAAATGGAAAAATGGCTCTTTACCTGTAAAAGGCTTGTTAAGGTTGGAGATTGGCCAACCCGTCCTATCCTAGATGATTTGCAATCAGTAAAACTTATCTGCAATTCTAAAGCAGACTTCTGTTTTCTATTTCAAATAAGAAATAAACTTTGCTATAGGTTTTGGGAGAAAATCTCTGTTTTAGATTAAGGCACCTTATTTATATTTGCAGACCTAAAGTTGGTGAAAGCTTAGTGGCTAGACATTTATACTGATAAGGAAAATAACAGTTCATTGAGCAGTTACTCCATGACATGTCTAGTTTTAAATTATTTAATTATGATTTTTCATTTTGTCCTCCCAATAAGACTGCAAACTAGGATTATTATTATCCCAAATTTATAGATGTCATGCCTTAGGTATTTTTCTCCTGCCCAATGCCACACAATAAGCAGCACAAGCAGACAAGAACCAGGAAGGCCGACCCAACCTATCCTCTGCCTGCCTGGTAGGTGATTTTCTGTACTGTCTCTCCTTAAATAAGCTACATTTTGATATCACAGGAAAAACAACAAAAACTTTAGTTGTGTCTAAGGTGTATTAATTAGTATATTTGTGTTGGGATAGGAATCAAGAAACAACTTTGTGACCTCATTCTGCCACTGACATGCCATGTTCTCTTTAGACATGTTCTTCACCCCTTCTGGAAATAGTTTTGTTATCCACACTAAAAAAATACTGTAATATTCTTTTAAAATATTATTGGTCTAAGATTCTAGAACTATATTAGCAAACAGTAACTATTTATAACACTCAACTTTCTGAGTTCAAAATCGAGTTGTGTATATCTTTTGTATTTTTTCCCACCCTCTTCTGGTACATTAAGTAATCACAGGGCACCATACATTTGGGCACTGAATCTCAGCCTGTTTTAAGTTTTTATTCTTTTACAACAGCATCTGATTTGTATCATGTGATTTTATCTAATTTCAAGGCAGATACCATGTTTTATCAGTGTCTTCTGAAGTAAGATGCATCCTCAACATATTAAATCCTCAAAGTACTATGAAAACATAACTGACTTGCATCACCCTTTGACAGCTTTAGCAGAATTCTGAAAGACAAACATCATTCAACCAAGGATTCACTGGGCTTTATAGAATACACCGGAGCTACTCTTATGTTTGGAGTGTAAATGCTACAAGAACAGAGAAATGTTGGAGGACCCTTGAAGGAAGGGAGTTATATATTCTTCAAAGAACTCATACACTGACCTATAGCAACTAACTAATTATTGGCCCAGCAAATATAATGTAAAAAGTACCAGTGAGGATATACATGTATATGTATTTATATACATATATTTGATTCTGTATATATAAATATATTTGATTATATACATATATATCAAGAACATGGGACTGCTTATGGATGATTCGATTTTAAATATTCCATGCGACCATCAATTTGCATCTCTCTTTTTTCAATCAGAACAGTGGTTTGGAAGATGTGGAATTTGGTTATGGAAAATACAATTCTTATTTCTGTTTGTTTGCTTTTTTTTCTTGGAGTTGAGGGCCTCTATCCTCTTTATGAGACAGGGTGTTTCTTGGGATGATTTGTTTGGTGCCTGAGCAGTGTTTTTAAACTTCTTTCTCTGGGAATTTCCCACCAGGCTTTCCCTCAGTTTTGCTACTCTTTGCTTTGAGTGTCCTCTCAGAACTAGTGACTCACAAGTATAATTTCCAAATTCTTGTTGCAGATGTGCTGTATGCATTCAATAGCTGCCTGCAGTTACGTTTCTCCACACATTGGTTGTTCATGGGCTTTTTTGTGGTGGTTTGCTTTTAGGCACTCATCAAAACCCAAGTACTACAGCTGCTTCTGAGATGCCACAGTGGCCATGGCTTTGGGCTACAATGTGACAGATGTGTGCTGTCTGTCTGTCACCGAAGCTCTCATTTACAACTAGTGGCAGCCCCTATTGCCTCTGACTTCCCTCCTGAATTCATATAAATTAATGAAATTTCAGACCCCAAAGGTAAAAACTGAAGTTTTAAAACCCATATTTAGTTAACAGAAAGGCTGTTCCTTTATCGTCATCACAGAAGTTTGCTGGAAAATGAAAGCATTTCTGTGGCAATAGAAATAAAATCCTGTATACACACAGTATGTTAGCCACACTAGCTCACTCATTTCTACCATTAGACATGCTTCTGAAATCTTACTGTCTTCTTTTGTACCTACTCTAGACCAAACTTCATAGTGATGACTGGAGCCGCTCACCGAGCAAATCAGCCATATCGATTGCTTAGTGATTCTGAAAGTGCCCAATATTTGAGTCCTACAATTGAATGTATGTTATAAATTCAATAATTTGTACTTACACAGTGTTACATATAAGTAACTAGTAAATCTTACTAGGGATTCTTTCCTTAATAAGAATAGGAGTATGAAAGTAAGTACTGTATCTTCTACCTCTTTAGTGTTATTTATATTTCTTTGCATGGGTATGTAAATATAGAAAACACTAGTTAAGGTGAAATTTTTCCCATTGGAGAATTTCAAAGATTTTTTCATACAAAGAAATCAGTAAAGTATCAGGGAAAAAAACTCATAAGTTTGATGTGACTATAAGTTGTTGCAATCTTTTGTGGAGGCTTTTTTGTCATTATTTGTCAAAATTTTTTGGTGTGTATACATTTGAACCAGGAATTTAACTTCAAGGAATTTAGTCTATGAACATTATCACTCAAGAAAATAAAGATATATTATACCATTTTGTAATAGCATTATTTTTATTAGCAATAAAAATAAAGTCAATCTGAACATTCATCAGTTTGACACTGGTTGAATAATGGTACATTCACACTACAGACTACAAAGGAATGCTTTAAAAAATAAAGTAGAACTTGTATGAATAAAAAGAAAGTTCATAGTATAATGTTAATGAAAAGACACCCAAGAAACACAAAAATGCAGGCAACAAATGAAAAATACAAAAACCAAATTGCATAACAATGTGTAGAACAGTCCATTCTGGTAACACAAACAAATTACATGTGTTTGGGGAAACTGTTAGTATATACATCACATGGGGAAGAGAAGATTAATAACTTTAATTTTTACTAACATTTTGGATAGTTTTACTTAATTATTAACTTATTTGAAAGCCTGTTATGTTCCAGACACTATACTAGGTAATGATTTCATTTTAATGCTTTCAACAACTATACTTACTCAGTCATTTGAAAATATTTGCTTTTTAAATATGTTCTCTAACTATAAATATTATTATGGGTCATCATAGAACTTATGCCTTTAAGAGTGCTGAAATTTATTTATTGAGGTCACTCAAGGAACACAGCAAAATTATATTCTAAACATGTCAATGCTACAGGCATGTAGAATTCATTAATCTTATCAGAACTACACTATGTAAAACCTCTAAAATTTCTATATATAAAAGTTCATAATGAAAATTTAACATATGGATGCATACAAAGTTGTTTTAAGAGTTACTGAAAGAAGGATTGGCTTTGTAGCTAGATTGTAATAGAAGAGAACTAAATGCCTTAAAAATTGTCCCACACTTCTGTTGACCTTTACACAGAACCATAGTGCCTCCAGTTGGACATGACTTTACACATCATCTTGTCTTTAATTGTGGATGAAAATCATATAGTGAAAATTGTATTAGTTATAATGCTTCTAATAGTGACAGACCTGATTCAAAGCTTTTCTTAGCGACTTAATAATGTGTTATCAGGTATAAATCACTTAAAATCACTGTTTCATTTTCACCATCGATAAATAGAGATACTAAATATAAGTTACCTCTTACGGTTGTATAAACAATGCATGTACCTAATATAAGTTAATGCATGTCAAGCATTCATTATAGCATTTGATACATAGTAAGCAATGAATAAATATCTTCTGGTACTATTATTTATAATAATCTTGATGATGGAATTTTGAATATGTAATTCTTTAGATGATCTATTCATATGCTTTGTAATATTTTCTACCAGTTTACTAGTTTCCTATTGCTGCTGTAAAAAACTGACATAAACTTACTGACTTAAAGTAACATTATAGTTTTGAAGTTCAGAAGTCTAAAATGGTCATTAGGGCTTAATTCCTTTTGTAGGTATTAGGGGACAGTCTGTCTTGTTGCCTTTCCCAGCTTCTAGAAACTACCTACACTCCTGGGCTTGTGGCTTCTTCTTCCATCTTCAACATCACCAATGGCTTGTCAAATCTTTCTCAAGTTAAGCCAATCTAACTTGCCACTACTACAATAAAACCTCCCCCTTCCTTCCCCTAATAGGAACCCCTGTGATTACATTGGGCCTGCCTGGATAATCCAGAGATAATTTCTCCATCTCAGGATCTTTAACTTAGTCACATCTTCTAAATCCTTTTTACCATGTACAATAACATTCACAGGTCCTGAGGATTTGGACATTGGCATCTTTATGGGGCAGTTATTCAGCCTACTACAACTACTAAATAAATTCAGGACAGGTTTGAATAGGTGCTCAAAATTTCTGTTTCTATGGCAATGAATTTTTAACAGACTATACCACCAAAAATGTGTAGTGTCATTCAGCTGTTACTATTGGGACATTGTGTTAGCTGTAAAGGACATGCAGTAAGAGAATGCTTTGTTTTACTACTCTTAAGAACTCTAGGAGACAAAAACAAAAATAAATATTTACAGTGCAATGTATTATGGTGAGGAGCTAAATATATTTGTTCAGGGAAAGCTTCAGAGAATAAATGACTCTTGGAAGAAGAAAGGGCTAAAGGAGTAGAGAGTCCTTAGCAGATAAAGCACGCAGTAGTAGGAAGAAGGTTGCAGGTTAATGGAAAGGTAGGAGATAAACTAGGTAAACAACATTTGCAAGTTATGGATGTTCAGGGAAAAGGAATAGTTTAATTATACCGCCGCAGAAGGGTCAGGTGAAGAAGTGGTAAGAGACAAGGCTTGAAAATCAGTCAAGAGTGAAAGAAATTTGAATTGTATCTTAAGTTCCACTATAATCCTTCCATGAGATGGTCAGACTGTACATGTCCACCAGTCAGCAATTAATGAGTACTCATTGATGTAACAGAATCAGGTGCTCCCTTGAGATACTCTGTAATTCTCTACTTAACCCCATAGTGCCCATTATCAGATAATCCTGTAAGACTATGAAAAAATTCTGAATCTCATTAGATGTAGGAACCAAAAGTGACCTTAAACCATCTTTTCAAGAATACCTCAAGTGTGTTCCATAAAATGCTAGATCTAGGAGATATAGAGAGCTCTCAAAAAAAAACTTCATGATCAAAAAGATTTCTAAGCCATTATATATTATATACTTTATATACTCAGAAAAGCCTATGATTCTTCTCTATAAGCCACCTAATCTTTCTGAAGTGCTCTGGAAATAACATAGCATCCTAAAATACTACTAACACACAACTGGAGAAAGCTAATTAGCCAAGCAAGAAGGAAAAGGACACCAAAATTGTATAAAAGAGGAATGAACTCTAAATTTAAATTTGAGTTAAGAAAGATAACTGGTAAGGATCAGAAAAATATAAGGAGGAAGAAAAGCAATAACAGAAAATTTTGTTTGGGTTAGTTTTGTGGTGGTGGCTTTTAACCTTAGAAAAGAGAGTGAGGGAGGCAAATTCTGGTTTGTAAAGCAAAACTTGAAAAAGAAAGTGTTGGAGTTAAAAATATTTACTTGTTATTAGTGTTCTGCCTTTCCAATTATATACTAGTTGAGCAGAAGAAAACAAATCTTCTTTAGCCATTTATGAGGATGTATTTCCACCTGTGAGATTTCCCCTTCAGCTGTCATAAGCTGAGAGAATATATTCCCTCTGTGTAAATTTAAGAAACCTGGCAGTAACAGGAGAGGACGACAGTAAATAATCCTTCCACCTGAACTTAAATGGAATTTCTGATGTTTTGTTTTTCATTGCTGTCAGTAGTGTATCTCTCCTTACGATAATATTTCATCAAACTTATAATGAAAATGATAATGTGGCCATGGCTTATTTATAGCATACATCTCTATTGGCTGGGTAGTTTTTGTTGTCAGATGAATCAAACTCAAAATTGAGTTTAGTGTAGCACTTGAAACTCTTCAAAATTATTTTCCAAAATATTACTTTTAAAAACAGAAACAAATGTTAATGCTACAGAAAAAGCTTTCCATGGAACATCAGCTAAAATAATGTATTTTATTTTATTAACAATTTTAGTGAGAAATAAAATTTCAGGTAAACCCAGACAGTGTGGCCAAATCTACTGAGGATTAAATTACAATTTCCCCCAAAGAAAGTTTCTAAAAAGAGTAAAATGATCAAGAGAACTAAATCTCTAGCCAGTGTCCATCTTCACATGGAAGAAGATATTTGGCTGGAAGAATATATAAGACATAAGATCCCACTTAATTGAAAATTATTTTGTTTTTAATGAAATTCTGGGACTTTTTTCAAACATGACATCATAGTAAACATGCTGCCTTTTGAGATAAAATTCAAATATAGCATACTGTATGCTCACTATTGAATTCATACTCATATTTCATATTCATAATTCATATGATAGATCCATATTATATAGGTATGTGGCAGAAAATCAGTGAGAATTATTGGTCATAAGAATGAAAGATGAAGGGTGAAAGGAAAAGGATCTGGTTAGCAGAGAAGAAAAACATGCAAATCTAAGTTCAAGCACACCCTGGACAAATTTTTACACCCTCTTAGGGTGTTCATCTGCAAAGTGGGTATAATAATACTTCCCTCATGGGGTTGCTATGAAGATTAATAAGTTAATGTTTATAAAGTGGAGATAAGGTCTAGCATATAATAAGAACTAAATGGATATTTGTTAAATAAAATTAACAAATAAACAGGACCAAATGAGTTGGGAAAAATGGTCATTTCTCTTCATTTCAAACTACTTCTAATGGTATCTCTAATAATTAAGAACTGTGTTTCATGAGCAAAAATGGCATTCATTAGCAAATTAGTGCATTCAATAAGAATGAGTTTAATGTTAACCATAATTTGCACCTAATTGATGAACTCATGAATTTAAAGAATTATGAAAGTGCAGAAGCCAAAGAAGGAAATGTGATAAATTTAGCAAAACTACTTGGGCACTGCCTATAATAGAGCATTTTTCAAGCTTAAAATTGTATTTAAAGTATATTATATTTACATGAAAAATAGAGTAACAATGAAACAAATATAAATGCTCAAAGTAGGGTAAAAGTTTAGGCATATGAGATAATTATAACTCTCAAAGGGCAAAACGTAAGTCAGCAAGTAAGTAAATAAATAAATAAATGATGTAACAAGTCATATAGGATATGATACCAAATTGAAAAATTGAAATGAATGTTTGTACATTTCTCCATTTCATGTTAATCTAAAAAGTTACCTATCACAAATTTAACCAGAAAAATCTAGAATGACTGTGTTTGTGTGATTTGGTGAAAGAAGGAGAGGGAGAATCCAAGTGGAGTTTTCCATTGTACCAATATTTAAATTACACACCATATCATATTATTAGAAATATAATGAACAACATATACAAAGGAAAATACAGCTCATTAAAGGAAACTCTACAAGTGGTGCATTTATTTCATTTATGAGCACCAGAATTTTGATTGAAAAAGTTAGTGAAAATAGTAATGTCTAGAGAACAATACTGGGAGAAGACCTTTAACCTGGCACTTACATAAGCACCAGAAGTGACTATTTAAGAATAACTAGTTCATCCCGTATGGCCACAGGTATTGAGAGTCTATATATGGCCCCTCCAGGAATAGATATTTTCATGGGCTTATAAGAACAATTGAATTTAGGATGTTGGCAATTGTAGTTAAAGTGATGCACAATAGACTCTAAAAAGGATAAAGAGGAGTTCCTACACTTGAAGCAATAATTCCACTCCACCTGTACTTGAAAATACTTGGTCTAGTCGAATGGAAGAATTTTTCCTGACATATTGACATGGTTGAGATATTTATTCTAAAGTAATGGTTATTCAGCCATTGTGTCACATTCTCTAGGTTGCTGTGAATGTATCATAGGTGTACTGACATGTTTTAACCAGCATGCAATATTTTTAAACTGTAACTGAAGACACAGTGTTATACTGATTTCCTTCAAACAAAACATTCAGGTCAAGAAAGGAACAAGCATAAGTTCAGGTCAATACCAAAAAATCAAGTGTTTATGGTTATGTACAGGAACTATGACTACTAATCTTCTAAGAAAACGAAGTTGGGGAAGGAGCAGTTTTACTCAGAGTGCCAAAGAAGTTAAATGAAGAAAATAATAATTATTGATTCTTTTAAACAAACAAAAATACGTATTAGCATCTGTAACTGCCAGAGACAGGCACTTTTATAGGCTCTAGGGTGAAAACACACCATGCAATATTTTTTAAATGAGTAGTTTTCTTGAAATTATTCCATCCTTATTTATGATTGTCCTGAAGTTTGTATATTATCATCCTGTATTGTGGTGAAAAGTCTTATAAATTCAAGTATTCAAAAATTTGCCCCAAATATTAAAGGATTTGCCCCAAAGCTAGAAAGATGTCCTATAATTTCTCCAAAATACTATCCTGAAGTGATAGAATACTGTTTTATGGCTGTAAAATCATCATTGTATTCAATAGGTCAACACACTCATTTAGCCTTTAAGATTTAGATAGTGTCTCTCAAATTTAAAGTTTGCTTATGTGGTGGCCCTAATAACACCATAAACCCTTTAAATTCTGGTTCTCTGAAGACTCAGCTAAAGGTAAATTATGATTTTCCTTCTAATTTGTAAATGAGCAGGTTGAAGAAATGGGAAAACACTGAAAGATTCTTCATCCATTAGCAGTAGTAGAAATAACAAATGAACCCATCTAAAACAGGAACAAGGCAAAGGACAAAAATCCCAGTAAATACATGCCAAAACCTGAAATTTTAGAGACTTATAATACAAGTTGATTTGCACACCAGGTCATTTTATATCTTTCAGTATGCAATTTAACCACAACAGCAATTACAGCAGTTCTTGATTTAATTTGCAGTGTTTTAGTTTTGAATGAGGTAAGACTAGTAATATCTGATTCTGTAACATAATAGATATATCACTGAATCAATATTTCAATGAGGATATGGAAAATTATGAAAATCCTCAAGCCTCTAAGCCTATAATTACAGCTATACCAATACATATGATCTTGGCTGGCATTTAACAATGTTAAAAAAAGCATTTCTGATCACTAGAGGAAATATCCCTAAAAGTAATATAATTGCACTTCTGATGAGAAAATAAATTCTCAAGAAAACCAAAGAAAGTGCACATAGAAAAAATTTAACTTCTTTTCTATTCCTTCATTTCATATAGGTGGGCTTTTTTTTTAACTTTCATCTTCCCTTCACTACATTTACCCAAGAGTAGCTCTGGTAGTTAGAGAGAACTAAGCAATCTAAGGTACTCATAAACTTCTCTTCCTATTTACCTTTTATCTTCAGTTTGCTTCTTTTAGTAAATTCAGTAAACTTTAAATGTAGTCCCAAATTATTCTGACACTACTTGATCAATAGAATATAGCAGAAGTAACACTACATCAATTTCTAAGCCCAAGTTTCTACTTGCTGTGCCCTGAAACACTCATGTTTAAAACCTAGCCATTAGACTATATGGAAGCTCAAGGAGCCCCTGGTTCCTATGTGGGAGAGTCTACATGGAGTCCTCAGCCGAGTTTTTAGCTAACAATCACTGTCAGCATGCCAGCCAGTGAGTGAATCATCCAAGAAGTGTATGGCAGGGTGGGATGGCAGGGAAGGTGAGAGGGTATGGGATACTTAACCAAAACCTAAAATATGTGACAATGAATTTGGAACTTAGTGATAGCTGTATATTGGAAATATACAGAAGCAGAAATTTTAACAAAACTGTCACCTTCAGTAATGCATAATATAGCAAATATATCTAGCTGTGAGATGATTTCCAGACAAAATATTGCAATTACCTCCTGAATTCTTCTTGCTGCCTGTGATAAGATGTGGGAGAAAAGGGATAAACTAAAAAATAACTTGTTAAATATAAAAGATCCAGGGTTATTATCTTAGTCAATTTGGGCTGCTATAACAAAGTACTTATACAGTAGATAACTTATAAAACAGCAGGAATTTATTTCTCACAGGTATGGAATCTGGAAATCCAAGATCTGGGTGCCAGTATGCTTGGGCTCTGGTGAAAACCCTCTTCTGGGTTGCAGACCACCAACTCATTGTGTCCTCACATGGCAGAGAGGGCTAGTGCGCTCTCTGGAGTCTCTTTTAAATATAGTCACTAATACCATTTATGGGGTCTCCACCGTCATGACCTAATTACCTCCCAAAAACCCTCTTCTAATACCATCACATGGAGGTTAGAATTTCACCATATGAATTTTGAGGGGACAAAAACATTGAGTCTATTATAGATCTCTAGGTTCAAAAATTAAACTTTTCTCATTCAAAGTCTCTTCAGATAGCAGAATATTTTCAAAGTAAGATGAAATATTCATCGGAAACCAAAGGTAAAATCCCTGGTAAGACAATAAGATCCTTTGCTAAGATCTCAGAAAGATCTAAAATGATGCCTCATAGAAACTTTCAGTCCAACAAGGTTTGCTTTCAGTATACCTCCCATTAAATAATGGAGTTTCTCTGAATTTTTAAGTATCCTGAGGACATATCTCTCCTTTAAACGATATAGCTTCTTAGAATGATTAAGGGTTTTGTTTCATAGCAGGATCACATGAATCCCAAGGTAGAGAGAGACTTATTTCAAAGATATTTACAGTTTTTGCCTAATGGACTAAACCTGAATGTTGTGTTTCTTCCGAATACATATATTGAAGCGCTAACCCTCAGTTTGATGGTATGTGGAAGTGAAGCCTCTGGGAGGAAATTAGGTTTATATGGGGTCATGAGCGCAGTGTACTCATGATGGGATTAATGCCCTTATAGGAGAAGAGAGATGAGAACTCTCTCCACATACGTGTACCAAGGAAAGTCCATGTGAACACACAGCAAGAAGAACAGCTGTCTACAAGATGGGAAGAAAGCTCACATCAGAACCCAAATCTGTCATCACCTTGATCTTGGACTTTCCAGCCTCTAGAACTGTGAGAAATACACATCTGTTGTTTAAGTCATTCAGTCTATGGCATTTTGTTACAGCAGCCTGAGCTAACTAGGACAGAATCCTAAAACATTTCATAGAACTTCTATAAAGTTTTTAAAGGTAATTGTTCTGGTGGAAACACCATCAACTTGATTTTAAAGGGACAGCACTAGTATAAAATGAAAAGAGACTCTTGGACCCCCAGCCTTCTGTGGGCAAGAGAAGGCTGAGAAATTAGTTTCAAACACAGACTATATTTTAAGGAAATTCAGAGGATAAAACCAAGACTCCAGAGTACAGAGACAATCATTCTCAGGAAGCATCACTAAACCTAATCAAGGATTACGATTAGCAGGATTTCAGAATGACTATGGACTGGTAATTACTGTATGCTTCTGTTTTCCCCTTTTTGAAGTACAATGTCTATTGCCATCATCCTGTGCTGACTCTTATTTTATTTGGAATCTGTATGGGGGAGGTGTGCCGAGGGATGCAGATCACTTGTCTCTTTAGTTCATAGGACTTCTCAGATCAAGAGGGAACTTTGAGGAGCTGGACCCAAAGAACTAAATTCAAGGATGCTCATTTATACCTGGACTTGAGATGATGAGATTCTGTATCTCAAGCCTCAAGTTGTTTTAATGAGATGGGGACCTTGAGGAAATCTTGGGATGGAGGGAGTGATTCATGCATAAGAGAGAAATGCAATTAAGATTAGGTCATTTTAAAACATGGCCTAGAAACTCTTTGAGACTCCTCCTATCGAGAATGGGGTACACATCCCATTACACTGAATCTGATCTCTGTAACTAAGCAACAGAATAAAATGGAATTGATGGTATCCCAGTTTCAATTAAGAAAGATGGGCATTAAGAAGCTGGCAGCTGCCTTTTCCTACTGTTTGAGATACTGGCTATTAGAACCCAGCCACCAGCCTGTGAGGACGCAGCCTGTGGAAGGGTGTACACAGCGAGTCATCTGGACGGGAAGCAAGGCCCCTGGCTCTCAGCCTCGGCTAAACTTGTGATTATCGAGAGCGCCAACTTAACAACTTGTGTGAGTAAATCAACTTAAAAATGAATCCCCTAGTCCCCACTGGACTGGTCCCAGCTAATATCTAGAAAATAAGTGAGCTTTCCCTGAAGAACCTGTCACATTGCAGTTTCATGCAACAGTAATTGTGATTTATTTATGTAGTCATAGACAATCACAACACTATTACCAGACAAATAATCCTGAAGAATATGAAGATGTTTTAGTAATAAAAGTATGAGTGTAACAGATGATTGAGAGAGGGGTTCTTTTAAACAAATAACCTCTATCTTTGTCTATAATTTTATACTATTCAAGCCAGGTCTCTAATAAAATAAGGAACCTCTGGAAACTAGCTCTTTTTTTTTTTAAAGGTAACGGAACTTAGACTTTTTTTTATAATTTATTTTGGTATCATTAATCTACAATTACATGTGCAATATTATGGTTATTAAACTACTCTCTTCATCAGGTCCCCACCACAAACCCCATTGCAGTCACTGTCCATCAGCATAGTGAGATGCTATAGAATCATTACCTGTCTTCTCTGAGTTGTACAGCCCTCCCCATGCCCGCCCCAACATTACGTCTGCTAATCGTAATGCCCCTTTTTCCCCCTTGTCCCTCCCTTCCCACCCATCCTCCTCAGTTCCTTTCCCTTTGGTAACTATTAGTCCGTTCTTGGGTTCAGTAAGTTTGCTGCTGTTTTGTTCCTTCAGTTTTTATCTTTGTTGTTATACTCCACATATGAGTGAGATCATTTGATATTTGTCTTTTCCGCTTGACTTATTTCACTGAGCATAATACCCTCTAGCTCCATCCATGTTGTTGCAAATGGTAGGATTTGTTTTCTTCTTATGACTGAATAATATTCCATCTTCTTTATCCATTCACCTACTGATGGACACTTAGGTTGCTTCCATTTCTTGGCTATTGTAAATAGTGCTGTGATAAACATAGGGGTACATATGTCTTTTTCAAACTGCGTTGCTGCATTCTTAGGGTATATTCCTAGGAGTGGAATTTCTCGGTCAAATGGTATTTCTATTTTGAGTTTTTTGAGGAACCTCCATAATGCTTTCCACAATGGTTGAACTAATTTGCATTCCCACGAGCAGTGTAGGAGGGTTCCCTTTCTCCACATCCTTGCCACCATTTGTTGTTGTTTGTGTTTTGGATGTTGGCCATTCTCACTGGTGTGAGGCGATATCTCACTGTGGTTTTAATTTGCATTTCTCTGATGATTAGCGATGTGGAGCATCTTTTCATGTGCTTGTGGCCATCTGAATTTCTTCTTTGGGAAGTGTCTATTCATGTCCTCTGCCCTTTCTTAATTGGATTATTTGCTTTTTGTTTGTTGAGGTGCGTGAGTTCTTTATATATTTTGGATGTCAACCCCTTATCAGATACGTCATTTATGAATATATTCTCCCATACTGTAGGATGTCTTTTTGTTCTACTGATGGTGTCCTTTGCTGTACAGAAGCTTTTCAGCTTGTTATAGTCCCACTTGTTCATTTTTGCTTTTGTTTCCCTTGCCCGGGGAGATATGTTAATGAAGTCACTCATGTTTATGTCCAAGAGATTTTTGCCTATTTTTTTTCTAAGAGTTTTATGGTTTCATGACTTACATTCAGATCTTTGATCCAGTTTGAGTTGACTTTTGTGTATGGGGTTAGGCAGTAGTTCAGTTTCATTCTCTTACCAGTAGCTGTCCAGTTTTGCCAACACCAGCTGCTGAAGAGGCTGTCATCTCCCCATTGTATATCCAAGGCTCCTTTATCAAATATTAATTGACTGTATATGTTTGGGTTCATGTTTGGATTTTCTGTTCTGTTCCACTGGTCTGTGGGTCTGTTTTTGTGCCAATACCAAATTGTCTTGATAACTGTGGCTTTGTAGTAGAGCTTGAAGTCAGGTAGCGTAATTCTCCCTGTTTTATTCCTCCTTCTCAGGATTGCTTTGGCTATTCAGGGTCTTTTGCAGTTCCATGAATTTTCGAATATTTGTTCCAATTCATTGAAGAAAGCTGTTGGTATTTTGATAGGGATTGTGTTGAATCTGTAGATTGCTTTAGGTAGTATAGCCACTTTCACAGTATTTATTCTTCCTAGCCAAGAGCATGGGATGAATTTCCATTTGTTAGTGTCCTCTTTAATTTCTTTTAGGAGTGTCTTGTAGTTTTCAGGGTATAGGTCTTTCACTTCCTTCGTTAGGTTTATTCCTAGGTATTTTATTCTTTTTGATGCAATTGTGAGTGGAATTGTTTTTCTGATTTCTCTTTCTGTTAGTTCATCGTTACTTAGACTTTCTTTTAAGTTGATTGAGTTCAAGGTGAATCATCAAAGTAATGAACAAGAAATAAATATTTGTCTCTATATCCTTGCTGCTTGAGGAGATTGAGTCTGACACAAGTTTTTATTAGAATAACTAGTATTGAAAACCAATTGGATTCATAATGGTGACATTTAAGCTATGTATTTAGATTAGTTTCAGTGCTCACAGGGAAAAACCATTGACAAGTACAAATCTATTTTTTTGTGACTATGTTAATGAAATAGCACAGAAGATAAAGGTGATTTTTCTTCTTCATAAAATAGTGATAACGAAACAAAGTTATTCTGCTAGAGCTCTCCCTCCTTCTCCTACTCCTCTTCCAATATTCAAAAAGTTAGAAGTCACTATATATCCTCAAAATCTACTTGGAGAGTAACTCATTTGTTTTGCAATGTATTACCTTTTACTATTAAATTTCAGGTACGGACTATCCTTTGAAATTGTAAGTGGATTATTTAACCAAAGACTGTTCTATGAAATGTTAATCTTATCATTTTTTATTGACTGTGGGATGTTTGGCTTGGTTTTTGTGAAGAGGGTATTTCAAGTTGTATGGGGAAATTACTTCAGTTCTTGATGAGCAAGAATATCTGATATGTGTCTCCTGGGAAGTGCTCAGTCCACCAGTTCCAGCTGGAGGGCACAGCAGCTGCTGTGTGATCTGGGCTATAATCTCAGCCATTTGAAATCAATTCTGCTATTGAACAGACCTTCAGCAGACATGACAAGGATCACTTGATTTAAAGTTCTTTTGAATGATGCTCCAGCTGTTGAAGTATAGCTTACACTAAGTGAAGAAAGTCAATTTTTACTCACTATATTTCTCAAATAAAACCATTATTTGCACTCTTTAAATGTGCTCAGAGTAGGCCTGAGGAAAAAATGAATTAAAATTGATATAATGCCTGCCTCAAAACATTTAAAAAGACATAGGCATTAAGATAATTCAGAAATCCAGGCAGGCAACATAATGAGTTTCTCCAATTACTTAAAGCATCCTGTAAAACAAAAATTATATTCTTCCTAAAGCTCATATAATACTGATTATTGGGGTAACTTATCTGATGTCTAAAAATACTGGATTATTAATATTGTTGGTATACTAGGGGACTTGCCCTTTTTCTTGAAGTGGAGTCCACATGAACATTGGAGGAAAATAATCCTAGATTGAAGTTAGAATTGCACCACTCAGAAAGTTGAAGCCTGTAGTAGTCACTTAAATTCTGAGTTTCAGTTTTCACAGACAGAAATGGAGATAACAACTTTTCTTGATTTTAAAAATTAGTGATAAAATGAATATAAATCACCTGGCAAAACATCTGGTACCCAACAAATGGTAGCTATTATCATGATTATGTGTAATACGTATGAAAATTCTTGGCTCGCCCCAGCAAGAGGTTAGCTTCCACAGACCCAGCATCCAGCCAACCCCAATGGACTCTGACTCCAGGCCCACCACAGCACCAGGCTGATGGTGGGGCCCCAGGCTCTAGTTCTATACCAGTGCTATGCTGGCACTACAGCCCCAGGCTGAAGCCCACTCCTGTAGCCCAAGGCTCCAGGCCTGTCCCAGTGTCGAGAAGGCTCCCATGGTCCCAAGATGCAGGCGTGCCTGCATGGTCCCAAACATCATGTTTGCCCTAACAGACCCTAGCAGAAGGCCAGACACTGCAAACTCAAGACCAAGCTCATTCCCTAAAACTCAGGCAGCATTATACTGGCATAAAAACAGATATATAGACCATCCAGCAGAAATAAGAGCCCAGAATAAATTCATACATAACAGTCAAGTGATCTGCAGCAGAAGTGCCAAGAACACACAGTGGGAAAAGGACAGATTCTTCAGTAAAAGGTGTTCTCACCACAAAGAAATAGTAACTGTGTGAGGTATTAGATATGTTAATTAGCTTGATTGTGGTAATCTTTCACCATATATTTGTATACTAAAACTCCATGCTGTATGCATTAAACATAGATATTTTTATTTGTCAACTATACCTCAATGAATCTGGAGGAAGAAAAAGAAAAATTGTAGGCTTGTGTCCTAAACCTTAGTTTTCAGAGTAGACTTTCTTTTTTGCTATCACATACCTGTTATGATATAAATATTGGCAAAATATTACAAGACAAAATAAATGGAAATAATATAAAATCCTCAATTTATATAAAACATTTGAAGGATTAATACAGGTAAGATAAGAACTGGGTATACAAAGTTAGTTTGAAGAAGATTCTAGTGGTTTTATCTGACCTGAAATTCAGCCTAAGTTTATGATATGATTTCTAACAAAGTCTTAGTTATCACTAATAGGAAATAACTTAAAATATTTGAAATATGGTGTCATCATCATGGTCAAAGATGAAACATCAGGCCTCCTACTGCATTTGTTCAGAATACCTAATCTTAGAAGGAATATTAACAATGAAAGTGTCCAGAAACTAGGAAGGGGAGGAGTTTGGAATTCATTTATAAAGAATGATGAACTCATGTATATTTATTTATATTAAAGAAAAATAAAAGGAATAATGAAAATAATTGACTTTAAATATAAGATTTTTATTTAAAATAAAATATTATTTTTCATATTATTTTTCTTCTAAAACAGAATCCCAACAATCAAATGGTAAAAGGAGGAGTCAGTGATTTTTCTGCTAAATGATGATAAATTAATAATGGGGTATTCGCTCCGAAAGGAAGATATTAAGCCTGATTATGCATTTTATGTGTAGGAAATCACGTGAAGAATTATACTGAAGGGTGAATAATGGAATCAAGGCTAGGGTACCTTAGGTGATCTCTACCATCCCTTCCAACTCTACACTTATAAATACTCGAAGGTAATTTTTTAAAAAAGGGAAGGATAAGACAAATGTAGAGACATTGGAAGTTAATAAGCTGTTATGAAAGTGCACTCATTTCGAATTTTTTAAATCCCTAATCTGCCTTTAACAAAGACACTTTATTTTTTAACTCATTAATAAAAAAAGAAAAAAATTACCTTGAGTTTAGTTATTAAATTTATTGACTATCCTTTTTAAATGTATGTGGCATGCCTATAAATATTCTAAGCTTAGTATGGAAATATGAACTCATGACAAAAGTATTTGTTATAAAACATATATGTGTGTATATACATATAAAATACATATATTCAAGAGATCAAACTAAGAGATTCATTTGTTTTCTATAGAAATAAGTTCTATGAGTGTAAAATTTATCATTAGCTTTAATATTATTTTAGATATATTTAGTACACAGATTTACGTCTTCCTATTAAGTAATTCACCATAAACCATTTAAATGATATTTCCTCTACTATCATGTATATTCTTATATATGCCTATAAAGTTACATTTTTCATATGAGTTTGGAAAATTTAAGCAACGTCATTATGGCTTTTGATTTCTCATTTATCTATTGAAACGGATCAAGATTTGCCCAGATTTTTTTGTCTAGATTTTTGCTTAAATGTTATGATTTCTCCACATGGCATAGAAATGAGAGGATAATTAAATTTGCTGATGAAGACAGTGTCTCTAGTTTGCTCTTCCATGAACTCAAAATTTCCATTTCTTCTATGTAGTCATTGAATGATCATTCTCATTGATCACTAAGTTTGGTCATCTCTATATTTCAGAAAAATGTACAAATATATAAAATCTTCTTAAAAATTCTAATGAAAATGCAAAAAAAAGTCCCTTAATTTTAGAAAACTACCTGGAAATTTAAAATTTTTAAGGTAAACATGTTTTATTATTTAATTTTTAAAAATTAAATCTAAACAGAAAAATATAGAAACAGTAAGAACTATTCCAGCTCTAAAATTAGTGATTTCATTTCATGTTCAGCATGTTCAATTTTAGCCTTGGATGAATCTAGCTGCACAGTTCTCATTGTTAGTTCATTTTTAACCAATAGCTGGACTATTCTACTAATTAATTATGTGTTTTCAGCAAGCTGTCTTGCCACTCACTTCATCATCTGAATTTCCTGCCTGGGCAGGTGTTAACTAGACAGTTATGGCCATGCAAATGAAAAGCAAATTGTTCTATTGGGCAGCTTTTTGTAAACAGAAAAAAATAATATCAGTAATCATTTCACAAAATATGTAAATCAAACCATAATGCTGTGTGCCTTAAACATGTATAGTTATTTCTCAATAAAACTGGGTGAAAAAAATTAAAAATAATGTTTATGGAAATCCACTGTTTGGGCTAAATACTAGGTTTACATGCCTGTTATATGTTCACAACCATAATCGAGTTGTTTTTCCAGTTTTGGCAATTTATGTGACTTCATAGAGTTACAATCACAAACCTAGATATTCTCAGTCCATAGAAAGTTTCATCAACAAACTATCCATTTTTTCCTAAGAACTTTTCTTTCCCTCATCTTTAGATGTACAACAAGGATAGATTTTGAAGTTTAAAAAACTTGGGTTAGAATGCCCCCAATTTTTACTCCACATAGGTACTTCAACAAGCTATTTACTCTCTGAAATTCGGCTTCCTCACTAACAAAGATAATGAAAAGTTAAATAAGATAATGTATACCAAGCACTTAAAACAGTCAAGACACATATAAACACCTTATTAATGTCAGCTATTATTTCATTGTCATTGTTAGTATCACATGTTTTTTTTCCCCACACTCTGTATAAGTTTTCAACAAATACATATTGGGACATATCTGTTCCCCTAGAGCTTATGATGTAATGTAAATATACAAATAATTTTTTTAAAATATTACAGTAATAAAATGACTTTTATTCCTAATATAGTTTAAGGATTTCTATAAATACATGAAGAGTCATATTAAATATCATTATCTTTCTCTTACATGTATGCATATGAGCATTAGAGAGTAGGTATACCGAAAATAGAATTGAATAGCAAGTATTCTTTCTGTGGTAGCATGCTACTATTCACTCTTAAGAAAAACTAAATTACATAAGTAACATGTTTTAATTTGTAAAAAGACATTTTGCCATTAGAACCAAGATCACCAAGGGCTATAACAGAGAAAGGGAAAATTTTATGGAAGAAGTCATAAAGAATGGGCCTGGAAGTACTAAGTAGGTATATAAGAAGAGTTACACATATCAGGGAGGGTCAAAAGCATGACCAAAAGCATAGAAGAAATAAAGGTGTCATATGTATAGGACAGAGAAGATACTAGGAGCAAAGGACACGTTGATGAGTTGTGGGGCTGGGGGGAGTGGTCATGCTGAAAGCAGTCATTTTATTAAGAACCTCAAAATTCAGAGTATGAAGGAGATTTTCATAGCATTTAATGACTCTTTCTTTTGGAGAGAGAGTATCATGGTGAAAGAGGGCGAGATTAAAAGTCCCGTGTTTTCCGGATGATGCCTTCAGTGTGTTCTCAGGTAAAGCCTACTGTGTTTTATATGGAGGACCCACACAGACATAAAATAAATGGGATTATAATGTCAGTGAAGAAAACTAAATGCTATCAAAACTATTTCTTCCTCTAACCCTTCTTCTTTCATCATTAGAGCATTTTTCTACCCCTCCTTCCTTCTTTCAACATTACACATTTTTTTAGCATTTCAGTAGCAGCATGATCCTCCCTAAAAATCACCGTATTTCTTTTCTAAATTCTAAATTCAAATTCTAGAATCTAAATTCTACCATATTGTTAGGAAACATCTTTGAAATTCAAAGTGCCTGATGCAATTGTCCAGTGAGTTCCACCATTTTTTTTATATAATTTATTTTGGTATCATTAAACTACAATTACATGTGCAATATTATGGTTATTAAACTACCTCCTTCATCACATCATCACCATCAACCCAATTACAGTCGCTGTCCATCAGCGTAGTGAGATGCTATAGAATCATTACTTATCTTCTCTGAGTTGGACAGCCCTCCCCACGAACCCACAACATTACGTCTGCTAATTGTAAAGCCCCTTTTTCCCCCTTGTCCCTCCCTTCCCACCCATCCTCCTCAGTTCCCTTCCCTTTGGTAACTATTAGTCCATTCTTGGGTTCTGTGAGTCTGCTGCTATTTTGTTCCTTCAGTTTTTTTTTTCCTTGTTGTTTTACTCCACATATGAGTGAGATCATTTGATATTTGCCTTTTCCACTTGGCTTATTTCACTAAGCATAATACCTTCTAGTTCCATCCATGTTGTTGCAAATGGTAGGATTTGATTTCTTCTTATGGCTGAATAATATTCTATTGTGTATATGTACCACCTCTTCTTTATCCATTCATCTACTGATGGACACTTAGGTTGCTTCCATTTCTTGGCTATTGTAAATAGTGCTGCGATAAACATAAGGGTGCATTGGCCTTTTTCAAACTGGGCTGCTGAATTCTTACGGTAAATTCCTAGGAGTGGGATTCCTGGGTCAAATGGTATTTCTATTTTGAGTTTTTTGAGGAACCTCCATACTGCTTTCCACAATGGTTGAACTAATTTGCATTCCCACCAGCAGTGTAGGAGGGTTCCCCTTCTCCACATCCTTGCCAACATTTGTTGTTGTTTGTGTTTTGGATGTTGGCCATCCTCACTGGTGTGAGGCGATATCTCATTGTGGTTTTAATTTGCATTTCTCTGATGATTAGCGATGTGGAGCATCTTTTCATGTGCCTGTGGCCATCTGAATTTCTTCTTGGAGAAGTGTCTATTCATGTCCTCTGCCGATTTCTTAATTGGATTATTTGCTTTTTGTTTGTTGAGGTGCGTGAGTTTTTATATATTTTGGATGTCAACCCTTATCAGATATGTCATTTATGAATATATTCTCCCATACTGTAGGATGTCTTTTTGTTCTACTGATGGTATCTATTGCTGTACAGAAGCTTTTCATCTTGATATAGTCCCACCTGTTCATTTTGCTTTTGTTTCCCTTGCCCGGGGAGATATGTTCATGAAGTCACTCATGTTTATGTCCAAGAGATTTTTGCCTATGTTTTTGCTAAGAGTTTTATGGTTTCATGACTTACATTCAGGTCTCAGATCCATTTTGAGTTGACTTTTGTGTATGGGGTTAGACAGTAGTCCAGTTTCATTCTCTTACATGTAGCTATCCAGTTTTGACAACACCAGCTGCTGAAGAGGCTGTCATTTCCCCATTGTATATCCAGGGCTCCTTTTTCAAATACTAACTGACTGTATATGTTTGGGTTAATGTTTGGATTTTCTATTCTGTTCCACTGGTCTGTGGGTCTGTTTTTGTGCCAATACCAAATTGTCTTGATTACTGTGGCTTTGTAGTAGAGCTTGAAGTCAGGGAACGTAATTCCCCCTGTTTTATTCCTCCTTCTCAGGATTGCTTTGGCTGTTCGGGGTCTTTTGTGGGTGCATATGAATTTTAGAATTATTTGTTCCAGTTCACTGAAGAAAGCTGTTTGTAGTTTGATAGGGATTGCGTTGAATCTGTAGATTGCTTTAGGTAGTATGGCCATCTTGACAATATTTATTCTACCTAGCCAAGAGCATGGGATGAATTTCCATTTGTTAGTGTCCTTTTTAATTTCTCTTAGGAGTGTCTTGTAGTTTTCAGAGTACAGGTCTTTCCCTTCCTTCGTTAGGTTTACTCCTAGGTATTTTATTTTCTGCATGCAATTGTGAATGGAATTGTTTTTCTGATTTCTTTTTCTGTTAGTTTGTTGTTAGTTTATAGGAAAGCAACAGATTTCTGTGTGTTAATATTGTATCCTGCAACTTTGCTGAATTCAGATATTAGTTGTAGTAGATTTGGAGTGGAGTCTTTAGGATTTTTTATGTACAGTATCATGTCATCTGCAAATAGTGACAATATGACTTCTTCTTTTCCAGTCTGGTTGCCTTGTATTTCTTTGTTTTGTCTGATTGCCGTACCTAGGACCTCCAGTACTATGTTGAATAACAGTGGAGAGAGTGGGCATCCCTGTCTTGTTCCCAATCTTAGATGAAAAGCTTTCAGCTTCTCGCTGTTAAGTATGATGTTAGCTATGGGTTTGTCATATATGGCCTTTATGATGTTGAGGTACTTGCCCTCTAAACCCATTTTGTTGAGAGTTTTAATCATGAATGGATGCTGAATTTTGTCAAATGCTTTTTCAGCATCTATGGAGATGATCATGTGGTTTTGGTTATTCTTTTTGTTGATGTGGTGGATGGTGTTGATGGATTTTTGAATGTTGTACCATCCTTGCATCCCTGGGATGAATCCCACTTGATCATGGTGTATGATCCTCTTGATGTATTTTTGAATTCAGTTTGCTAATATTTTTTTGAGTATTTTTGCATCTAAGTTCATCAAGGATGTTGGTCTCTAATTTTCTTTTTTGGTGAGGTCTTTGCCCGGTTTTGGTATTAGAATGATGCTGGCTTCATAGAATGAGTTTGGAAGCATTCCCTCTTCCTCTATTTTTTGGAAAACTTTACAGAGAATAGGTGTTATTCTCTGTATGTCTGGTAGAATTCAGAGGTTAATCCTTCTGGCGTGGGCGTTTTGTTCTTGGGTAGTTTTTTGATTACTGATTCAATTTCATTGCTGGTGATTGGTCTGTTTAATTTTTCCGTTTCTTGCTTGGTCAGTCTTGGAAAGTGGTATTTTTCTAAGAAGTTGTCCATTTCTTCTATGTTTTCCAGCTTGTTAGCATATAGATTCTCATAATATTCTCTTATAATTCTTTGTATTTCTGTGGGGTCTGTCGTTATTTTTCCTTTCTCATTTCTGATTCTGTTTATGTGTGTAGATTCTCTTTTTCTCTTAATGAGTCTGGCTAGGGGTTTATCTATTCTGTTTATTTTTTCAAAGAACCAGCTCTTGGTTTCATTGATTTTTTCTATTGTTTTATTCTTCTCAATTTTATTTATTTCTTCTCTCATCTTTATTATATCCCTCTTTCTGGAGACTTTGGGCCTCATTTGTTCTTCTTTTTCCAGTTTCAGTAATTGTGTCTTTAGACTATTGATTTTGGAATGTTTTTCTTCTTTAAATAGGCCTGGATTGCAATGTACTTTCCTCTTAGAACTGCCTTTGCTGCATCCTACAGAAGTTGTGGCTTTGTGTTGTTGTTGTCATTACTCTCCATATATTCTTTGATTTCTGTTTTGATTTGGTTGTTAACTCATTGATTAATTAGGAGAATGTTGTTAAGTCTTCATGTATTTGTGAGCCTTTTTGATTTCTTTCTACAATTTATTTCTAGTTTTATACCTTTGTTCTCTGAGAAGTTGGTTGGTAGGATTTCAATATTTTTTAATTTACTGAGGTTCTTTTTGTGGCCTAGTAGGTGGTCTATTCTGGAAAATGTTCCATGTGCACTTGAGAAGAATGTGTATCCTGTTGCTTTTGGGTGTAGAGTTCTGTAGATGTCTGTTAGGTCCGTCTGTTCTAGTGTGTTTTTCAATGCCTCTGTGTCTTTACTTATTTTCTGTCTGGTTGATCTGTCCTTTGGAGTGAGTGTTGTGTTGAAGTCTCCTAAAATGAATGCATTGCTGTCTATTTCCTCCTTTAATTCTGTTAGTATTTGTTTCACATATGCTGGCGCTCCTGTGTTGGGTGCATATATATTTATAACGGTTATATCCTCTTGTTAGACTGACCCCTTTATCATTATGTAATGTCCTTCTTTATCTCTTGCTAACTTTCTTCATTTTGAAGTCTATTTTGTCTGATACAAGTACTGCAACACCTGCTTTTTTCTCCTTGTTGTTTGCATGAAATATCTTTTTCAATCCCTCCACCTTTAGTCTGTGTATATCTTTGGGTTTGAGGTGAATCCCCTGTAAGGAGCGTATCGATGGGTCTTGCTTTTTTTCCATTCAGTAACTCTGTGTCTTTTGATTGGTGCATTCAGTCCATTTACTAAATGTGATTATAAGTAGATATGTACTTATTGCCATTGCTGGCTTTAGATCATTGGTTACCAAAGGTTCCAGTGTTGCTTCTTTACTATCTAACAATCTAACTTATCTTTCTTGTTAAGTTATTGTAAACACAGTCTGATATTTCTTTATTTCTCTCCCTTCTTATTCTTCCTCCTCCCTTCTTTATATACTAAGTGTTTTATTCTTTACCTTTAGTTAGTGGTCTGCTTTCTTTGCTATGGTTTTATTTTTTCTGGTGACATCTTTTTAGCCTTAAAAGTGCTTTCATCTAGAGCAGTCCCTTTAAGATATGCTGAAGAGGTGGTTTATGGGAGGCAAATTCCCTCAGCTTTAGCTTGTCTGAAAATTGTTTAATCCCATGCTCAAATTTAAATGAGTATCGTGCTGGATACAATATTCTTGTTTTGAGGCCCTTCTGTTTCATTACATTAAATATATCATGCCATTCTCTTCTGGCCTGTAAGGTTTCTGTTGAGAAGTCTGATGATAGTCTGATGAATTTTCCTTTATAGGTGATCTTTTTTCTCTCTCTAGCTGCTTTTAATACTCTGTTCTTATCTTTGATCTTTACCATTTTAATTATTATGTGTCTTGGAGTTGTCTTCCTTGGGTCCCTTGTGCTGGGAGATCCGTAGGCTTCCATGGTTTGAGAGATTATTTCCTTCCCCAGCTTGGGGAAGTTTTCAGCAATTATTTCTTCGAAGACACTTTCTATCCCTTTTTCTGTTTTCTTCCTCTGGTACTCCCATAATGCGAATATTGTTCCATTTGGATTGCTCACACAGTTCTCTTAAAATTCTTTCATTCCTAGCGATCCTTTTATCTCTCTCTGCCTCAGCTTCTCTGTATTCCTGTTCTCTGATTTCTTTTCCATTAACCGTCTCTTGCAACTCATCCAGTCTGCTGCTAAGCCCATCTCTGCATTGTCTTTCCTCACTTCCCTCACTTCCTCCCTTAGCTCTTGCATATTTCTCTGTAGATCCATCAGTATGGTAATGACTTTTATTCTGAATTCTTTTTCAGGAAGATTGTGCGTGTCCATCCCTTCAGGCTCCCTCTCTGGGGTTGTCCGGCCTGGGATTGTCTAGGTAAGCTTTGTTTGTACCATATTCCTCTGTCTTTTCATGGCGATAGAAGTGGTCAGAAAAAGAAAAAAAGAGAAAGGGAAAATAGAAAAAAAAAAAACGCCAGCTGGGTGTAATTTCTGTGACGATCCTGTAGGTGGCGCTGCTGCTCCACTATTTCGCAGCCCGCTGCTCTGCCGGGCCCTTTGTGACTCTGGCCGGGGAAAGAAGGAATGGGAGCCTGTTGATTTCTGTGGGAATTCTCAGTACGACTGCTTTTCCCAGCTGCAGCCCAAGGTGCCCGAAATTCCCCAGGACTCCCAGCCTGCTTGGCTGAGTGTGCTGGGATGATCCTGTTCCTCCATTGGGCCCCTGTCTCTTTAAGACCTATAAAAGCATGCGTTTTTCTTTTGTTCGCGGGAACTGGCTGAGTGGACCTGCCATCTTGGATCCTGCACCTCTGCCTCTCCAGTCTCCGAAACACTGCGCCAAGTGTGTCAGCACTCCCCGTGTGGATCACCGGGGCTGGCTACTTCACGGGGTGTACTTCCACTCCCTCCCGGCTCTGAATCCTCTCTTCCCACCGGTGCACTGGAGTGGGAGAGTGCTCGGGTCCTGCTGGGATGCGGCTCCGTATCTTACCCGCTTCACAGGGTGCCGAGTCCTCTCAGGTGTAGCTTCAGGCTGGGTGCCGTCTCGTATCTTCTGGTCCCTCTTTAAGGAATAGTTGTATTTGTTGTATTTTCATAAATATATTTGGTTTTGGAAGGCGATTTCTGCCGCCCTGCTCATGCCGCCATCTTCCCAGAAGACTTTCACCATTTTTGACATATATGAAACTGAATATTTAACAGGGGATGTTGAATTTTGAAATCATCCAAGAAATAATGAAAAAACTGCATTAAGAAAACAATTCAGACATATTTCCCTTCACCCTGCAATGGCCCCTAAACATTCTTGTTTGAACAAACAAAACAAAATAAAAAACTATATATTGCCAAAATAGAATAAAATTTGGGTGGTTGTTAACCTTACACAGATAAATCAAGGCTCCTTTTCTTAATTAAGCTGTGAGAAAGCCTAGGAGAGTGACAGACATAAAACAGCATTGAACCATGGATATTCATAGGATACCATCTTTTAGTCACTTAAATTGTCAACCATGCTTGCTCTACCTTCTGGATCACTGGGAAGATTACAAAGCCTGAAACACAAATGTTGAAATATTTGTGCTAAAAAAAAATTGATTCAAGAAATTCCAACTATCACACATTTAGTAGTGCAGAGGAAGAATCTCTTTCTTATAAAATTGCACAAATTCTTATAAAATAACTCATTAAATGCAAAACTATGTTTTCTCCTCTCCTATTAGATACTGTGCTTTGTTATTATTCAACCTAACCCAACCATAGAGGCAGGGACTTGAATGCAGGTAATTTATTTGGGAGGTGATCAAATAAGCATAAGTAAGAAAGTTGAGAAATTGAGAATAAAGGGAGATCTCTATCAATGGTGTGTTAATTACCTACTTACCACCCTGGGCAGCTGGCCTCAATCCCACTAGGAATTTTGTGAGGAACCATTTAGAATGAATCCCAATTCTAGGATATGAACTGTAATCTATCCACTGACTTCCAAACCCAACTGATTAAGGTTTGCCCTCAGGGAATTAAATCTCCTGATTTGAAAGTTATTCCTGCCCTGAGAAGCAGTTTTTCTGGTGTCCAACTAAGGAAAACCTGAGGTCTTGATACAGGAAACTGTCCATTGGAGTTGTGTTGAGATCAGGGGACAAAGTTCAGTACAGCACAGACACCTGGCACATTTGTTTTCAAACATTATGCATTTACATACTTCATTCAGTTTCCAAGTATGTTGATTGTTAAGTCACCCAGTCCTGCATTTAAATCCCAGTTTGGCATTTACAAACCTTAGACTGAACAAGTTACTTAATCTTTCTAAATCTGTTCCATAGTCTGTAAAATGGTGCAAACAATAGTATCTAGTTCTTCAGAATTGTTATAAAGAAGAAATGGTGTATAATATGGACAACTCAATTCACTGGTTGGGGGAGAATGAATAACCATCATTATTATCCCAACATATTAGACCTGAGATGGATGGATATACAAGATTTGAATAGTGAGACCTCGGGTTGAATAATGTTTTACCGGTTGTATGATTTTCAGAGGATAATTTAACCCCTTTAATTACTAATCCTTCTGTATCGCATCTACTAAAAAGTGTAATAAATACAAATTTCATAGATATGCTGTGAGAAACAAGATTTTACAAATAAGGTATTATTATGTAAATTACATAGTCATGCTCATGTGGGCAGTCAGTAGATGTTGGTTGCCTTTTCCTTTCCCTCTGCTGCAGTATTCATTAATTTGTACACTTATGCATTTATGAACTCATATAAATTTGTACTATTTTTTTATACTTCAAACAGCTCATGGGCTCATGAGACACACATAAAGTTAAGAAAATATGTTACTATACACTACAAGCTGTGAGAATTTGAAGAAGTATTTGCCTTGCCTAGGGATGTCAAGGAAAACACCATAGAAGAGTTCATATTTGAGGCCATTTGGGGAGGATGTATGATTTTATTCCTTTCTTGTAAGATATTCTATTAATAAATAATTTTTGTATACTTACCCCCCATGATGAGGCAAAATGTTCCAAAGCATTCTAGCCTGGGAGCCAGCTTACTGGGTCTGAATCCTAGATCTGATATTCATAAACTAATTGAGGATGACTTCTGTGGATCTCAGTGTTATTTGATGAGAGCCTTTTCAAATTCAACACCAAAACTGCAGTCATCATATAGAAAGTTATAAAAATAAATAAATAAATAATAAGGTTGGACAGATGGATTATTTTCATATCTTTTAGTTGTCCTGGATGATCCAACAAATAAATTCTTGGAAATGTAAAGGTAAAGGTTGATGGCCTCACAAATGCAGCACACGAACATTTTGTTAGAAGCTTTGATATTGAGGTCATGTTATTAAATACTGAAGGACATTCAGGCTAAAGACATTTTGGAGAGAAATTGGTTAACCAACCTCCCCATTATAAAAAATGTAATTTCATTGTCTACATTGTGAAATTAGAACTAGTTTATTTATTGCTGGCATTTTTTATATCTTTCCACAAATTAACTTCCAAAATGAACGACCTATCTTTTGATAACCCTGCTTATAGCTACAAAACCAAATCACTAGTTTTCTTTACCTCCTTTCAAAATGTACCTTTACAAAAAAGTATAGATAAAATATTACTTCTCTCCTTTCCATAAATGGGGATGAATGCTAGCCAAACACAGAGCTAAAACCAGAGTGCCGTTGTTTGTTCTTCCTTAGATGAAACCTATCTTTATTTTTAGTTCTTTGCTCTTTCATTTTTGAAATTTCAGGGATAAAAATGTTTGTGTGATGTACAAAGCATAATGTCTGTCTAGGTATTAAGAAGAAGTGAGACAGAAGTATTAGAAAGGTCTGAGAGAAGAATTAGATTTCCTAAGAAACTTCTTATGCCATGGAATCTGGACAAGCAATAAAATATGGTGAAATGTAAACGAAAAAAAACTTCTACCAACTCAACTTCCTTAAAACAAAATTTTCTCCTTTTATCTCAATAGGTCAGCCTCAATGTGGCCAATCTTTCCTCCAGAGATTCCTTGTATTACCTCTGTGATTGCCCAATGGTGATAAAATAGGAATAATCCTCTCTTCAAAACCGTGTGGAATTATTACCTCCTATGTATGCATCCATAGAAAATAAACATAGCTTATTTCAGAATTATAGGTTGAGGGTTTTTTTTATTAAGGTATCATTGATATACATTTCTATGAAGGTTTCACAAGAAAAACAATGTGGTTGCTACATTCACTCATATTATCGAGTCCCTCCCCACCCCAAAATCCATTGCAGTCACTGTCCATCAGTGTAGTAAGATGCCACAGAGTCACTACTTGTCTTCTCTGTGCTACACTGTCTTCCCCATGACCCCCACACACCATGAGAACTAATCATAATACCTCTCTATCCCCTTGTCCCTCCCTCCCACCTGCCCTCCCACACCCCTCCCCTTTGGTAACTGCTAGTCCCTTCTTGGAGTCTGAGTCTGATGCTATTTTGTTCCTTCAGTTTTGCTTTATTGTTATACTCCAAAAATGAGGGTAATTATTTGGTATTTGTCTTTCTCTGCCTAACTTATTTCACTGAACAAAATATCCTCTAGCTCCGTCCATGTTGTTGCAAATGGTACGATTTGTTCCTTTCTTATGGCTGAATAGTATTCCATTCTGTATATGTACCACCTCTTCTTTATCCATTCATCCACTGATGGACACCCAGGCTGCTTCCTTTTCTTGGCTACTGTAAATAGTGCTGCAATAAACATAAGAGTGCATATGTCTTTTTGCATCTGAGATCTTGCATTCTTTGGGTAAATTCCTATAAGTGGAATTCCTGGGTCAAATGGTATTTCTATTTTTAGTATTTTGAGGAACCTCCATATTGCTTTCCACAATGGTTGAACTAGTTTAAATTCCCACCAGCAGTATAGAAGGGTTCCCCTTTCTCCACATCCTCACCAGCATTTGTTGTTTCTAGTCTTTCTGATGGCCATCCTAACTAGTGTGAGGTCATATCTCATTGTGGTTTTAATTTGCATTTCCCTGATAATTAGCAATGTGGAGCATCTTTTCATGTGCCTGTTAGCAATATGAATTTCTTCTTTGAAGAATAGTCTTTTCATGTCCTCTGCCCATTTTTTAATCAGGATATTTGATTTTGGGGTGTTGAGGCATGTGAGTTCTTTATATATATTGCATGATAACCCTTTGTCAGATATGTCATTTACAAATATATTCTTCTATATTATAGGATGCCTTTTTCTTCTGCTGATGGTGTCCTTTGCTGTACACATGCTTTTTAGTTTGATGTAGTCCAGTTTGTCATTATTTTTAATTTGTTTCCCTTGCTGGAGGAGATGCATTGAGACTAAAGTTGCTCATGTTTCTATTCAAGAGATTTTTACCTAAGTTTTCTTCTAAGAGTTTTATGGTTTCATGACTTACATTCAGATCATTGATCCATTTTGAGTTTATTTTTGTGTATGGGCTTAGATAATAATCCAGTTTCATCCTGTTGCATATAGCTGCCCAGTTTTGCCAACACCAGTTGTTGAAGAGGCTGTCATTTCACCATTGTCTATCCATGGCTCCTTTATTGTATATTAATTGACCATATATTCTTGGGTTTATATCTGGGCTCTGTAGTGTGTTCCATTGGTCCGTGGGTCTGTTCTTGTGTCAGGACCAAATTGTCTTGATTACTGTAGCTTTGTGGTAGAGCTTGAAGTCAGGGAGCCTAATTCCCCATGTTTTATTCTTCCTTCTCAGGATTGCTTTGGCTATTTGGGGTCTTTTGTGGTTCCATATGAATTTTAGAACTATTTGCTCTAGTTCACTGAAGAATGCTGTTGGTATTTTCATAGGGATTGCATTGAATCTGTAGATTGCTTTTGGCAGGATGGCCATTTTGACAATATTAATTCTTCCTATCCATGAGCATGGGAAGTATTTCCATTTATTGGTATCTTTTTTAATTTCTCTCATGAGTGTCTTTTAGTTTTCAAAGTTTAGGTCTTTCATTTCTTTGGTTAGGTTTATTCCTAGGTATTTTATTCTTTTTAATGCAATTGTGAATGGAATTGTTTTTCTGATTTCTCTTTCTGTTAGTTCGTTAGTGTACAGGAAAGCAACAGATTTCTGTGTGTTAATTTTGTATCCAGCAACTTTGCTGAATTCAGATATTAGTTCTAGTAGTTTTGGAATGGAGTCTTTAGGGTTTTTTATGTACAGTATCATGTCATCTGCAAATAGTGACAATTTACTTCTTCTTTACCAATCTGGATGTCTTGTATGTCTTGGTTTGTCTGATTGCTGTGGCTAGGACCTCCAGTACTATGTTGATTAACAGTGGAGAGAGTGGGCATCCCTGTCTTGTTCCCGATCTTAGATGAAAAGCTTTCAGTGTCTCGCCGTTAAGTATGATGTTAGCTGTGGGTTTGTCATATATAGCCTTTATGATGTTGAGGTACTTGCTCTCTATACCCATTTTGTTGAGTTTTAATCATGAATGGATGCTGAAGTTGGTCAAATGCTTTTTCAGCACCTACGGAGATGATCATGTGGTCTTGGTTCTTCTTTTTGTTGATGCGGTGGATGATGTTGATGGATTTTCGAATGTTATACCATCCTTGCATCCCTGGGATGAATCCCACTTGATCATGGTGTATGATCCTCTTGACGTATTTCTAATTTGGTTTGCTAGTATTTTGTTGAGTATTTTTGCATCTATGTTCATCAGGGATATTGGTCTGTAATTTTCTTTTTGGTGAGGTCTTTCCCCGGTTTTTTTATTAGAGTGATGCTGGCTTCATAGAATGAGTTTGGAAGTATTCCCTCCAAACTCATTAAGGAGAATGGGTGTTATTTCTTCTCTATTTGTCTGGTAGAATTTAGAGGTGAATCTCTCATGTCCCGGGGTTTTGTTCTTGGGTAGTTTTTTGATTACCGATTCAATTTCGTTGCTGGTGATTGGTCTGTTTAGTTTCTCTGTTTCTTGGTCAATCTTGGAAAGTTGTACTTTTCTAAGAAGGTGTCCATTTCTTCTATGTTTTCCACCTTGTTACCATATAGATTCCCATAATATTCTCTTATAATTCTTTGTATTTCTGTGGGGTCCATCATGATTTTTCCTTTCTCATTTCTGACTCTGTTTATGTGTGTAGATTCTCTTTTTCTCTTAATGAGTCTGGCTAGGTGTTTATCTATTTTGGTTGTTTTTTCAAAGAACCAGCTCTTGGTTTCATTGATTTTTTCTATTGTTTTATTCTTCTCAATTTTATTTATTTCTTCTCTAATCTTTATTATGTCCCTCCTTCTGGTGACTTTGGGTCTCATTTGTTCTTCTTTTTTTTTCCAATTTCCCTAATTGTGTCTTTAGACTATTCATTTGGGAATGTTCTTCCTTCTTTAAATAGTCCTGGATTTCAATATACTTTCCTCTTTGATCTGCTTTTGCTGCGTCCCACAGAAGTTGTGGCTTTGTGTTGTTGTTGTCATTAGTCTCCATATATTCTTTGATTTCTGTTTTGATTGGGTCATTAAACCATTAATTAATTAGGAGAATGTTGTTAAGTCTTCATGTATTTGTGAGCCTTTTTGATTTCTTTCTACAATTTATTTCTAGTTTTACACCTTTGTTCTCTGAGAAGTTGGTTGGAAGGATTTCAATATTTTTTAATTTACTGAGGTTCTTTTTGTGGCCTAGTAGGTGGTCTATTCTGGAAAATGTTCCATGTGCACTTGAGAAGAATGTGTATCCTGTTGCTTTTGGGTGTAGAGTTCTGTAGATGTCTGTTAGGTCCATCTGTTCTAGTGTGTTTTTCAATGCCTCTGTGTCTTTACTTATTTTCTGTCTGGTTGATCTGTCCTTTGGAGTGAGTGTTGTGTTGAAGTCTCCTAAAATGAATGCATTGCTGTCTATTTCCTCCTTTAATTCTGTTAGTATTTGTTTCACATATGCTGGCGCTCCTGTGTTGGGTGCATATATATTTATAACGGTTATATCCTCTTGTTAGACTGACCCCTTTATCATTATGTAATGTCCTTCTTTATCTCTTGCTAACTTTCTTCATTTTGAAGTCTATTTTGTCTGATACAAGTACTGCAACACCTGCTTTTTTCTCCTTGTTGTTTGCATGAAATATCTTTTTCAATCCCTCCACCTTTAGTCTGTGTATATCTTTGGGTTTGAGGTGAATCCCCTGTAAGGAGCGTATCGAAGGGTCTTGCTTTTTTTCCATTCAGTAACTGTGTCTTTTGATTGGTGCATTCAGTCCATTTACTAAATGTGATTATAAGTAGATATGTACTTATTGCCATTGCTGGCTTTAGATCATTGGTTACCAAAGGTTCCAGTGTTGCTTCTTTACTATCTAACAATCTAACTTATCTTTCTTGTTAAGTTATTGTAAACACAGTCTGATATTTCTTTATTTCTCTCCCTTCTTATTCTTCCTCCTCCATTTTTTTATACAAGGTGTTTTATTCTTTGCCTTTAGTTAGTATTTGGATGGTCTGCTTTCTTTGCTATGATTTTATTTTCCCTGGGGATATTTTTTTAGCCTTAGGGTGCTTCCATCTAGAGCAGTCCATTTAAGATATCCTGTAGTGGTGGTTTGTGGTTTATGAGAGGCAAAGTCTCTCAACTTTCATTTGTCTGGAAATTGTTTAATCCCTCCATCATATTTAAATGATAATCATGCTGGATACAATATTCTTGAATCGAGGCCCTTCTGTTTCATAACGTTAAATATATCATGCCATTCTCTTCTGGCCTGTAAGGTTTCTGTTGAGAAATCTGATGATATTCTGATGGGTTTTCCTTTGTAGGTAATCTTTTTTCTCTCTCCAGCTGCCTTTAATACTGTCTTTATCTTTGATCTTTGCCATCTTAATTATTATGTGTTTTGGTGTTGTCTTCCTTGGGTCCCTTGTGTTGGGAGATCTGTGGGCTTCGGTGACTGCGAGACTATTTCCTTTCCCAGCGAGAGAAAGTTTTCAGCAATTATTTGTTCAAAGACACTTTCTATCCCTTTTTCTCTCTCTTCTTCCTCTGGTACTCCTATAATGCAAATATTGTTCCGTTTGGATTGGTCACACAGTTCTCTTCAAATTCTTTGATTCCTAGAGATCCTTTTATCTCTCTCTGCCTCAGCTTTTCTGTATTCCTGTTCTCTGATTTCTATTCCATTAACAGTCTCTTGCATCTCATCCAGTCTGCTGTTAAGCCCGTCGATTGCTTGTCTGATATCTGCATTGTCTTTCCTCACTTCCCTCACTTCCTCCCTCAGCTCTTGCACATTTCTCTGTAGGTCCATCAGCATGGTTATGACTTTTATTCTGAATTCTTTTTCAGGAAGACTGTGCATTTCCATCCCTTCCTGCTCTCTCTCTGGGGTTGTCTGGTTGATTTTCGTCTGAACCATATTCCTCTGTCTTGTTATGGCTATAGAGGTGATCGCTGGTAGTTGCCATGTATGTCCGCTGGGCTCTTTAAGGCTTTAAAAAGGGAAAAGAAAGAAAAAGAAAGAAAGAAAAGAAAAAACAAAAAACAAAACAAAAAAAGCAGAAAACAAAACAAAACAAAAAAACGCCCACTGGGAGTAGGTTCTGTGGGAATGCTGTAGGTGGCGCTGTTGCCCCACTATTCTGCAGCCATGGCCGCACTGCTCCGCATGGCCCTTTATTGCTCTGGCTGGGGTGGGAACAAATGGGAGGCTGTTGATCTCAGTGCAAAGTGTAAGTACGGCCATGCTTCCCCAGTAGCCAGCTAAGGCGTCCAAAACTTCCCAGGACTCCCAGCCTGCTGAGCTGAGTGTGCTGGGGCGATCCGGCTCCTCCGCTGGGCTCCTGTCTCTTTAACACCACTGAAGAAAGCATGCACTTTTTTTTTTTTCCTTCCTGGGAGCTGGCTGCAAGCGTCCACTCAGATCCTGCCCCTCTGTCTCTCCAATCTCCACTACACTGCGCTATGTGGGTCAGTGCTCCCCACGCAGATGACCGGGGCTGGCTACCTCACGGGGTGTACTTCCAGACCCTCCCGGCTCTGAATCCTCTCCTCCCGCCGGTGCGCTGGGGTGGGGGAGTGCTCGGGTCCCGCCGGGTCGCGGCTCCGTATCTTACCCGCCTCTTGGTGTGCCGATTCCTCTCGGGTGTAGCTGCACGCTGTGCGCTTTCCTGTGTATTCTCGTCTCTCTTTTAGGAATAGTTGTTTTTGCTGTATTTTTGTAGATAAATATAGTGTTCAGAGGAGATTTCTGCCATCCTGCTCACGCCGCCATCTTCCCGGAAGTATATATGGCCTTTATTATGTTGAGGTACTTGACCTCTATGCCCATTTTGTTGAGAGTTTTTATCATGAATGGAAGTTGAATTTTGTTGAATGCTTTTTCAGCATCTATGGAGGTGATCATGTAGTTTTTGTTCTTTTTTGATGTTGTAGATGATGTTTATAGATTTTATAATATTGCACCTTGCTTGCATCCTGGAATAAATCCTACTTGATTATAAATGATCTTTTTGGTGTATTTTTGGATTCGGTTTGCTAATATTTTGTTGCGTATTTTTGTATCTATGTTCATCAGGGATATTAGTCTGTAATTTTCTTTTTTTTTTTGTGGTGTCTTTGCCTGGTTTTGATATAAGAGTGATGCCGGCCTCCTAGTTTGAGTTTGGAAGTATTCCCTCTTCTTCTACTCTTTGGAAAACTCTAAGGAGGATGGGTATTAGGTCTTCACTAAATGTTTGATTAAATTCAGTGGTGAAGCCATCTGGTTCAGAGATTTTTTTCTTAGGTAGTTTTTTTTTTAAGTTTATTTTGATATCATTAATCTACAATTAAATGAGTAATATTATGGTGATTACACTACCCCCTTCATCAGGTTCCCCCCCCCAACTCCATTACAGTCACTGTCCATCAGCGTAGTGAGATGCCTTAGAGTCACTACTTGTCCTTAGGTAGTTTTTGATTCATTGCTGCTAACTGGTCTGTTCATATTTTCTGTTTATTCCTGGGTCAGACTAGGAAGGTGGTATTTTCAAGAAAGTTGTCCATTTCTTCTATGTTATCCAGTTTGTTAGCATATAATTTTCCATAGTATTCTCTAATAAATCTTTTTATATCTGTGGTGTCTGAAGTGATTTTCAATTCTCATTTCTGAATCTAATTGTGTACACTCTCTTTTTTTCTTAATAAGTCTGGCTTGGGGTTTATTATCTATTTTGTTAGTTTCTCAAATTACCAGCTCCTGCTTTCATTGATTCTTTCTATTATTTTATTCTTCTCAATCTTATATATATTTTTGCTCTAATCTTTATTATGTCCCTCCCTGTACTGACTTTTGGCCTCATTTTTTCTTCTTTTTCTAGTTTCATTAGTTGTGAGTTTATACTGTTCATATGGGGTTTTTCGTTTTTCTTGAGGTAGGCTTGTATTGCAGTATACTTCCCTCTTAGCACAGCCTTTGCTGCATGCCAGGTTTTGTGGTGTTGGATTATTGTTTTCATTTGTCTTCATATATTGTTTGATTTCTGTTTTTATTTGGTCATTGATCCATTGGTTACTTAGGAGCATTTTGTTAAGCCTCCATGTGTTTGTGGAACTTTTCATTTTCTTTATGTAATTAATTTCTAGTTTCATAACTTGGTGGTCTGAGAAGCTGTTTAGTACAATTTCAATCTTTTTGAACTTACTGAGGTTTTTTTTGTGGCATCATATATGATCTATTCTTGAAAATGTTCCATGTGCTCTTGAGAAGAATGTATATTCTGCTGCTTTTGGGTGTAGAGTTTTGTAGATGTCTGTTCTGTCCATCTGTTCTAATGTGCTGTTCTGTGCCTCTGTCTCCTTACTTTCTGTCTGGTTAATCCGTCCTTTGGAGTGAGTGGTGTGATGAAATCTCCTAAAATGAATGCTTTATATTCTATTTCCCCTTTTAATTCTGTTAGTATATGTTTCACATATGTAGGTGCTCATGTGGTGGGGGCATACATATTTACAGTGGTTATATCCTCTTGTTGGACTGACCCCTTTAACATTATGTAATGTCCATCTTTGTCTCTTGTGACTCTCTTTGTCTTGAAGTCTATTTTGTCTGATACAATTACTGCACCTCCTGCTTTTTTTCCCTATTAGTTGAATGAAATATCTTTTCCATCCCTTCACTTTTAGTCTTTGTATGTCTTTGGGTTTGAAGTGAGTTATCTTGTAGGCAGCATATAGATGGTTCTTGTTTTTTTATACATTCAGTAACTCTAAGTCTTTTGATTGGTGCATTCAGAAATTTACATTTAAGGTAATTATCGATAGATGTGTTCTTATTGCCATTGCAGGCTTTAGATTTGTGGTTACCAAAGGTTCAAGGGTAACTTTCTTACTATCTTAGAGTCTAACTTAACTCACTTATTATGCTATTGCAAACATAATCTAAGGGTTCCTTTTTCTCCCCTCCTTTGTCTTCCTCCTCCATTTTTTATATATTAGGTATCATATTCAGTACTCTTTGTCTATCCCTTGACTGACTTTGGGGGTAGTTGAATCGATTTTGCATTTGCTTAGTAATTAACTGTTCTACTTTCTTTACTGTGGTTTTATTTTCCCTGGTGACAGCTATTTAGCCTTAGGAACACTTCCATCTATAGCAGTCCCTCCAAAATACACTGTAGAGATGGTTTGTGGGAGGTAAATACTCTCAGCTTTTGCTTATCAGGAAACTATTTAATCCCTCCTTCAAATTTAAATGGTAATCTTGCCAGATAGAGTTGGTTTGAGGCCCTTATATTTCTTTGCATTAAATATATCACACCCCTCCCTTCTGGCCTGTAGTTTCTGTTGAGAAGTTTGATGATAGCCTGATGGGTTTTCCTTTGTATGTGATCTTTTTTTCTCTCTCTGGTGCTTTTAACACTCTCTCTTTGTCTTTGATCTTTGCCCTTTTAATTACTATATGTCTTGGTGTTTTCTTCCTTGGGTCCTTTGTGTTGGGAGATCTGTGCACCTCCATGGCCTGAGGGACTATCTCCTTCCCCAGATTATGGAAGTTTTCAGCAATTACCTCCTCAAAGACACTTTCTATCCCCTTTCCTCTCTCTTCTTCTTCTGGTACCCCTATAATGCAAATATTGTTCCATTTGTATTGGTCATACATTTCCCTCAATATTCTTTCATTCTTAGAGATCCCTTTTCTCTCTATGCCTCGGCTTCTTTGTATTCCTCTTCTCTAATTTCTGTTCCATTTACTGTCTCTTCTACTAAATCTAATCTGCTTTTAAATCCCTCCATTGTATGTTTCATTTCAGATACAGCATTCCTTACTGATCGAATCTCAGTCCTGAATTCTACCCTGAGTTCTAGAATATTTTTCTGTACCTCCATGAGTATTTTTATGATTTTTATTTTGAAATATCTTTCAGGAAGATTGATGAGTTCAGTTACTGGTGTTTGTGGGATTTTGGTTTGAACCAGGTTTCTTTAATGTTTCATATTTTTATGTGGCACCCTCTAGTGCCCAGAAGCTCTACTCTCTGTAGCTGCTCAACCCCTGGAGCTATGTCAGGTGTTGCAGGGGTGCAGTGCTGGTGCCTGGGGGAGAATAGAGCTGTTTTCCACTTCCCGGCTGCTGTGTCTGTCTCCACTGCCAGAACCAATGGGCTCAGCACACAGGTGTTAGCCTCTGTGCATTGAGTTTGTAGCTGCCATAGGCGGGGCCTCCCTCTGGCTGGCCTGACACCAGGGCAAGGGCTGCCAGTTTGTGAACTGATGCCAGCCAGGAGGAAGATGCAGCAGTGTTCGTATCACAGTGGGGGGCCTCAGAGCTGTGTAGCCAGCCAGGGAATGAAGCGCCGGAAGTTCCTTAAAGTTCCCAACCTGATGGGCAGAGTGCACCCGGACGATTTTTTCCACCTGTCCTTTCTCCTGAGCACCAAGCTCTGTGCAATCCTTGTCCCTTTAGCATCCCTCCTGCTGTTAGGAAGTTTCTCAGACTGTCTGACTTTCTTTTGTCCCAGAGTAGCTGGAAGTGTATCTCTGTTTTCCACAAGTGGCTGGATCTCAGTCTCTCCAAGTATTCCACCTGTCTTACCTTTCCAAGCCCATTTATCTGCAGACCACCATGCAATGTATATTTGTGCTCCCAGAGCAGATCTCCTGGGTTCAGTGTTCAGTAGTTCTAGGCTTCCACCCCCTCTCTGTTCTGTTTCTCTTCCTCCTGCCAGTGACCTGGGGTGGGGGAAGGGCTTGGGTCCCACCAGATCATGGCTTTGGTACGTTATCCTGTTCCTTGAAGTCTGTTCTTTTCTCTAGGTATATACAGTGTGGCACAGCCTTCTTTCCTGTTGCTCTTTTAGAATTAGTTGTATTGACTATATTTTCATATTATATGTGTTTTTTGGAGGCAGCCTCTTTCTCACTTCTCATTAATCATGGGGTTGAGGGTTTGTTTACATAGAAAAAATGAGAACACTTCTTACGAAAGAAATACATGTTGGTTCCTTTCATCCATAAGTGGTAAAAGGAAAGCTATGTTTTGATCATTATTAAAATTAAAAGTACTCATGAAGAATAAAGAAAAATGAATAAGAGAAAAGGAAAAAATAAGAGCTACACCAGTATCAGCAACTATTCATGAAAAATTATTTTTGAAAACTTCATTAGGATATAAAAGATCCAAAGAGACTATCCTGACACTTATTAAAACAGGAAGAAAGAAATGTGTGAAACAAATTCCAAGCCTGTGTGTAGACACAAAGCAGCTTAGGAAGAGATTGTATGAAATGAGAAATTTCAAGACAAAAGTACAAGGAAGTGTGTTATTAATATCTTAGCCACATGTGCTTACTTCTTTGGCTGCATCCCTGTCCGAGTTCTCATTTTATCTGCTACTCAGGAAACCTGCCTCAGAGAACAGGGGGGCTGAATACATTGTGTAAGGCTGTATTAAATCCTGCCATGGTCTAATCTTCCAGTGGGTATGTGTGGTAGTGGTTGATGGACATAGGTAGAGATTTGTGTATATATGCATGTTTGAGATTCAGTCTTGCCTACCATGATGGTGGTGTACTTTAAGTAGAAGAATTCACATAGCTAGTTTTGAAAAGGCAATGCTCGTGGGTGGAGAAAGTAGATTTGCTTTGGAATTAATGAATGATGAATTTGTTGTGTGATAATGATCCATTAGGTTCACGCTAAGAAGGGAATCTTCAGATAATCATTAAGAAACTCAACTTGCTAGACTGTTCTTTCACTTTAATTGAGAAGGCTCATTTTAAGTGCACCCCCTCACTGGGTCAAAATGCACACAATACACAGAGCACATATAAAAGCAATTAGACCTACTACCTTGACCTAGATGGGGTATGCCTCCTCCAGAATGCATGATTAAATTCTGGTTTCAAAGGCAGACTGTAATCAGTCACTTAACTCTTAATCCTTGAAGTAGAGAGGGTTGTAAGATCTGTTTTCAGGGAGGCTGGGGGATAGGAAGAGTAATTTTCTAAAAAAGGAGCGGTGCTTTTCCCCCACTGGACCCTAAAGCTTAACAATGTCATGTATATACTGGTACTTCACATTACTTCTTTCAAGAATCCTGGCATAAATAAAGGTCAATAAAATCTTTTACTTCTCTTATTCTTAATTGACCTAAAGTATATTTTAAGGTAATAATGGTAAGGATATATTGGGTGATAATAGCATACAATTAAGTGAAATGAATGACAGCAATGTTATTAGAGATGAGAAGGAGCAATTGGGAATACTGTGATAAGGCACTTTTAATACAGATGAAGTGATATAAAGCTGTCTGGAAATGGACTTACATTAGCCAGAATTGTATACTACAAACTCTAGAGCAACTGCTAAAAAAAAAATTATAAAGAAGTATTACTAGGTGAAGAGAGGAGTAATGATATAACCATATAAAGTACTCGATCAAAACCAGAAGACCAAAAAATAGGAGGATAAAGAAGAAAAATGCAACAAATAAAAAGGTTACAAACATGATAGATAATAATCCAACTATATCAATAATCACTTTAAGTCTGAATGGTCAAAGTGCGCCAGTCACAATACAGAGATTGTCAGAGTAGATTAAAAATAATAAGACCCAACTATATGTTGTCTTCAAGAAATACACTTTAAAAACTCACATAGGTTAAAAGTAAAATGGTGGAGAAAGATAAGGATGCAAACATGTACCAATAGAAAGCAGGAGTAACTATTTTAACTTCAGATAAATCAGACTTCAGAACAAGGAATATTTTTCAGGGTAAAAGAACATTATCATACAAGGCTTAATTCTCCAAGAAAACAACAATCCTAAATATGTTTGCACCTAATAAAACTACATCAAAAGACAGAATGCAGAAACTGATAGAACTGAAAGGAGAAATGGACTACTCCACTGTTATAATTGAAATCTTCAGTGCCTTTCTATCTGTAATGGATACCTCAGGAAAACAGAAAATCTGGATCTAGTTGGCTTGAATAGCATTATAAACAAACTTCATTTAGTTGCCATTTATAGAATTCATATCCAAGAACAACAGAATACACATTCTTCTCAAACTCACATGGAACATTCCTGAGATAAATCACATTCTGAACTAAAACACAAACCTGAAGCATATTCAGGAATAGATATAATACAAAGTAACAATATATGTTCTCAGACCACAGTAGACTGAAGTTAGAAATCAATAGCATAATAGCAACTGGAAAAGTCCCAAATATTTGATTAAACAATGTATTTCACCATATCATATAGGTCAAAGAAGAAGTCCCAACAGAAATTTTTAAAATATGTATTTGGAGGCAAGTGAAAATACAACTTATCAAAGTTTGTTGGATGTAGCAAAAGCTGTGGTTAGAGGGAAACATGTAGCATTGAATGGATACATTAGTATAGAAGAAAGATCTAATGTAAATTATATAAGCTTCCATTTTAGTAATTGTAGAAAAAACAATAAAACTAAACCAAGCATAAGAAATGAAATAATAAAATTAGATCAAAAATTAATTAAGTTGAAAAGAGAAAAGCCTTAGAGAATATTGATGAAACCAAAAGTTGTTTCTTTCAAAAAATCAATAAACCTCTAGTCAGGCTAACCCAGAAAAAAAGAATGAAGATACAAATTGCTAATGCCAGAAATGAAAGAGGGGAAATAATGACTGATCCTATGGACACTGAGAGGATAATAAAGGACTATTATGAACAATTCTCTGCCCACAAATTTGATAACCTAGATGAAATGGGCCTACTCCTTAAAAGACACAACCTATAAAAACTCACACAAAGAGAAACAGAACATCAGAATAGGCCTATATCTATTAAATAAATTGTATCAATATATACCTTAGAAAAAAGAAAGCACCAGGTTTAAATGGTTTCATTGGTGATCTAGTTTTCACAATCTCTTCCAGAAACAAACAAGAAAAAAAACACACTTCAGTGTCACTGTAAAACTCAAATTTACATCTCTACCCAAGACAAATCCACTGAGCTGAGATATATACCCAATTGCCTACTTTACACCTCTTCTTTTTTGTCTTCTAGTTATCTGAAATTTAATGTCCAAAATACACATGTTAAAAATATTTTATCCCTCTAATCCATTCTCTCACTATCTATTGGATTATTCCAAATATTGTAATGTCAATTCCAGAAACCTAGGAATCATACTTGATCCTCCATGTAAATAATTTTTACCTCAAATCTGTAGATGAGTCCTGCAAATGTTACCTCCCTTATGCATCCTAAATCCATCTATCCCTAAATCTTTATCTAGCTGAGACAATCATCATCACTCTCTTGGGCTTACTTTTGAGAGTACTGATGGGTGCCTCTCCTTCCTCTCTTGTTCCTATTTTCTATACTGCAGTATATTTTCATGCAGTGTATTCTCTATACTGCAACAAGAAGACTTGAAACAAATCAGACCTTGTCATACTCCTACTTAAAATGATTCAGTAATGCTTCTCATTACACTTCCATAAAAATTCAGTTTCTTTCTGTGACCCTAAAATTCGTCCATAATATATCTCCTATCTCTCTGTCTCTTGTTTTTCACTGGACTCCAGCCATATTGGTCTCTCAGATCCTGAACATGCCAAGACCTGTACACATCTTGTTTTCTTTGTACCAAGATATTCAACACAAACTTGATTCACTCTCTTCTCCTTATGCTTCTTTTCATGCTTCAAGTTTTAGCTTAAATGCAATTTCCCAGCAAAGGTCTGCCCTGACCACCAGTTCTGAAGATGTTTTCACTCAGCAATTTATTATTGAATTCACAGAAGTCACAAACTGTGATTTCTTATGTTGTCTGTTTCCTCCAGTAGAATTTAAACTCCAGGAGAGGCAGAACAATATTTAATGTGCTCACCCAGCATTGTATTTACAGTCTCTAGCACAGTAGATGATACATTTTAAGTGTGGATTTCTTGAATCAATGAATGTGACCAGGAGATTATATATCAACATGATTTTTAAGCATCAAAGAGAAACAAAAATCTGTCCAGTTAAAAATTCCTAATTCTTCAAGTATCTATTTGGTATAGTATTTTGCATCACCTTCATGGAAAAAGAAATCAGTGAATCATTAGCAAAAATTAGGAAATTAGATTTAAATTTGGCCAGAAATTTAGTCAGAAATTACTACTGCCCTGAAAAACATCATTTATTCTACATCTGACAGAATATATGGTGAAATATGACTAATGTTCATAAAGGAATTTTTGTGAGAAAGATCAGCAGTAGACATCTTCCTGGAAGACTACTTCTTCTTTAGTGTGAAGAGCATCTGTTCATTCCTTATTCATTTCATACTCTGCATTAATACACTGTAGTAAAGCACTAGTTCTGGTGCCAGATCTTTGGCCATTAACTAGCCATATGATCTAGCCATGCCTTAGTAGGCATGTTACTTAACCCTCCTGATACTTAGTTTTTTCATACATAAAATGAGGTTAATAATAACATTCCCCATGTTATCTCCTTTCCATTATCTTCATTCTTTTTATATTTCGTTTATTTACTTTTAGAAAATTATTTTATAGAAGCTAATGTGTGCTCATTATTTAAAATATCAAGCAGTACTAAAATAAAGAGAGCTAAAAATTGCATAAAATATCTGCCCTCAAATTACGTGTATAATCCCAAAATCACCTGTGTATACTATAAGGTTAGCTCCTGTAAATCTCATTTCAGATCTATCTATCTAGATAGATAGGTAGGTAGGCAGATCAATTAATTGATTGAGGAAAGAAAAGAAAAGAGGAGAGGAGAGATGAGAAAAGGGAAGGAAGGAAGGAAAAAGATCAGCAATAGACATCTTCTACTGAAGAAAAGGAGAGGGGATAAAAATCAAAAGATAGGATGCAGTAATCGCTAGGAACTATAAAAGTAGTAGTTCCAAAAAATCCTTCTTACATTAATAATTTTATGTAAATATTAAGAATTTGGAGTCATTATATTCAGCCACAATTTTCTGTTACAGTTTGAATGACTCCTACATTAAAAATAAGATTATTCTTACTTGTCTATCTTTCCTCCAACTACTTCCCAATTAGTCAAATAATTTTCTCAAGTTTTAAAATACTGACTTTTTATTTTTTAATTAAAATTCTGGAAGTTGTGTTGTTTTATTCTATACTTAAAAGCTTACTTTATTAGTTTTTATTACTGATAAGGAAAATACTTAACCCAGCCGTCAAAGTCAGCAAACCATTTTTTTCCTCCGGTTGGCAAAGTCAGCAGAGCCCACCCAGCTCCCTCCTCCCCTCCTCCAGGCTCCTCTTTTGCCCTGCGCATGCTGAAATGCCACATATCAAAGTAATATAAATTGCTCCCTTTGCTTGTGCTCAGGGCTCAGACCTTGGGAGATTACTCTCCTCTGAGCGCGCCGGTGTAAAATAAAATCTCAACACTCCAAGACCTCCAAGTGCTGCTTGGTTCTTCTGTCAGTGATCCAGTACAGGTTTTCCAGTTTTTCCCATAACATTACTATGCAACAAACTAATACACATTCAGCAGCTAGAAACAACACACATTTACTGTTACATTTTCCATGGGTCAGGAGTCCAGGCATGGTTTCTCTGGCTCCTAAATTCACAAAACTTGAATCCAGAAGCTAGCTGGCTGAACTCCTTCTGGAGCTTGTAGTCCTCTTCCAAGCTTACACAATTATTGGCAGGATTTAATTACTTGTGATTATAGGACCAAGAGCCCTGTTTTCTTGTTATGTATTGGCTACCAGCCACTCCTCTCCATAGGAGGATTACAACATGTCTGGTTGCTTTCTTTTGGACACCTCTCTGGAACTCACATTCTTTAAATGATCCTCTTGACAGTCAGGCCCACCCATGTTAATTTCCCTTTTGATTAGCTCAAAGTTAGCTGGTTCATAACCTAATCAAGGAAGTGATATCTGACCATGTTTACTAGACCCTTCCACATTAAAGGAGAGGGGATTACATAAGGCATATAAAGCAGGACACAAGAATCCAGGAGGACCGTGTTAGAGTTCTGCCCACTTTATTCATTTCAAATCTGTTTCTATTCCTGAATCATTATTTGATTCACTTTTGATTACTTGGACTTTATCAATGAGAAATTACTTTGAGAAAAGATCATAGGAGCTATGGTCCCCAAGTTCCTTCTCTGAGAATGTCTGCGCAATGTTACTTATATTGTAAGAGATAACTTAGATAAATATTTTTAGGTTATTTTTGCTGTCCCTAAGAATTTTATAGACCCTCCAGATGGTATTGAAAGTTGGGGAGAAATCAGCAATATTTATGATTTCCTACTTCCCACCCATTACAGGAAACAGGAATTTTTTTTTCCTCCTTAGATGTCTAAAAAAGTCTTTATTTCTCTGAATTCCATAGTTTATGCAGGATATATTCTAATATCTGTCTTAATTTGGGAGAAATTTCCCCCTTTTATATCTCTTAATAATTTTCCTCTTACATTAACTAGATTCTTTGCTTTGAGGACAGCAATTGTCCTTTTATTAGACTGTCTGTGGCGTCCAAATTTCTCATCTTCCATAACTTTTAAAATCTCTTTACTTCTCTTCATTGGATTATTATATTATCCTAAGCATTACTTCCAGGGCAGGCATTCAACATTTCACTCCATTATTTCCTGTCTCTTGCTGTTTCTATTTGAGCTGTAAATGTTGATGTTAATGTTTTGAACTTGTTCTACTAGCTCTGAAATTTTCCTTTTCATTTTATTCTTTTGTTTAGTACCTTGTCTTTGACCTGTTGTTTTATTGATTTTGTATTAAGTCTTACAGAGTTCAAAACATACTTGGAAAGTTTTCTTCCTTTCCTCAGACAATATATTTTCCTGATTGGTACATCACCTATTATGCATTGCTATATTCTGTTTTACCCACTGTTTTGTTACATTTGTTTAGTTACTGGCTACTTTTTAAAAGCCTTGCTGTTGGTAATAAGTGTATCTTTAATCTGAACATTGATTTTGTCTGACATAGTGAGGGTGAATTTTCCTTGACACTCTCACATTTTATCAAAACTACAGTTTAAGTACAAGATCTTGTTTTTGGTCCATTTATCTAAGAGATTGTAGTGTTGAAAAAAAAGAAGAGGACACATGAAAATAAATGCACATCCTCTAAGGAAACTGTTCTCTGTGTTATCTTTGAAATTCTTTTAAATTTAAAAAATAAAGAGCACAAGCCACACAACCAGGGGTAGTTCCTGCTCTAAAAGACTTTGGCTCTTTGGAAAATGATCCAAATTTGTTTTTCTAAAGACCAATTTCAGTTATGCTGAGTTCCTACCCTCAAGGGTTTCATTTTTACTTTATTTCACCCAGCCTATTCATACTTTCAGTCTGCACTTTCCAAATTGGGGTTTTCAGAGAAATCCAAGGTTTTTGTCAGTTGACCTATTCTCATTTACCCTTCTGGCATGAAGATTGGGAAGGCAGCAGAATTGAGAACTATTTTGATTGAATTTTCTATTTCTTTCTTTGGTCATTTTTCAAAGTTTTAGCATAAAATTTTACTACTTCTTATTTATTTATTATATATTAGGGAAGTTAAAATCTATAAAGACACTTCACTCAATCATCTTTTCCTGAGAGATTTATTAGTCTAGTTTTCTTCTTAAAAGCAGAATTAAGATAATTAAAACTAACTACCTAAATATCATTGGTTAAAAAGTTTTTGGATGCCCATATAGCCATAAGTATAAGTAAAAGGAAGCACTTATGTGTTGATATGAAAACATCTCCAGGATACAAAGTTAGGTGGAAGAGAAAAAATACAGAACAAAGGATACCAAAGGCTTTCTGCTTTTATTATCACATGGCATTCTCCTTGTATGTCTGTGTCTTCAGATGATATTTTCTTGAAAGGACACCAGTCATATTGGAGTAGAAGCCCACCATACTCAAGTATGACCTCCTCTTGACTAATTACATCTGCAATGACCTTTGAGCCAAATAAGATTACATACTGAAATACTGAGGGTTAAGGCTTATTTTTGAGGTGGGAGAGGTAACACAATTCCAGCCATAATAGCAAGACTTCAAAATACTAGGAATATAATGACATCTCATACTTGAACAATTCTATTGGCAGAACACTGTCATATGTAAAATCTCTCAATCATATATTTATGGTTCACCTAGCAGTCCCTGTAAAAAGGTGTTTATTAAAGGTGGCTATTTAAAGGTATTGAAAAGATCTAAAATAAATCTTGTAAGATACTTATAAGGGATAAAAAAGATAATTAATACCATACCCATATATAAAACAACCAGATTAAGAAAAAATTACTACTTCAAAAGCTCTTATATATCCATTCCTAAAGCCATTTACTTTTTTCTTAGATAAAATAACTAAATGTCTTTCATCAAATTGTGTTTTTACATTTACATCAATTTAATTGTGCTGTGTATTCTGCTTCTTTTGCTTAAAACTGTGTTTTCTACGAATTCAGCCTAATTGATGGATGTAGGTCTAGTTCATTTATTTTTCACTACTCTATGTATTCCACTATGTGAATACAACAAAATCCATTTATTCACTTGACTGTTGGAAGATTGAAGGGTTGATTTCCAAATCTTTCTTTTTAAAACATTACTTCTTTAAACATTCATACATATCTCCTAGTGCATATTGAATGAATGTCATATATAGGAGTTAATAAATTTCATAGGCTTATGCATGCTTAATTGTACTAGGTTATTCCAACTTATTTTCCAAAGCAGTTGTACCAGGGTAAAGTTATTTTGGTTGCTCTACATCATTACCATCACTTGGTATTTTATGGCCTTTTAATATTTGCCCCTCTGTTGAGCGCTAAGTGCTATTTCACTGTGGTCTTATTTGTGCTTATTGGCAATTTTGGTCTGCCCTTCTGTGCAGTGCATGCTGAAGTCTTTTGCCCATTTTTTATTATATTATTTACTTTTTCTTATTGATTCTTTGACTATACCAGTCCTTTGTCAGGTATATTTGTTACAATATTTTCTTCTATTTGTGGATTTTCTTTTCATTCCATGTATGATACCTTTTAATTCAAAAATTCTTATTTTTAATGTCATTAACTTTATCAACCAATTCCTTATATGGTCTCTGTTCTGTGTCTGTTTGTGCTTATGTGTGTGTGTGTATGTGTGTGTGTGCGTTTAAGAAAATTCTCTTTACCTGGGATGGCTTAAAAAATACTCTCCTATACGGCTTTATAAAAATTTGTAGTTTGCCTTTCACATCTGGGTTCTTCAGAAAAATGGAATTCATTTTTGTAGCTGAAAAGAGGTAGGATTCTAACTTCATTTTTATTCTATTTAGATAATTATATGCCCTAACTTCATTTAATTAAAAATGTCTTCCACTACTTTGCATAAATCAGGCTACTATTTCTTATAGATGTCTTGCTCAGTTCTCTTCTCATTTCACTATTTCTTCACCATTAAACCATGGTATTAATTACTGTAGTAAAAAAATAATTATTGATATTTGAAAAGGTAAGTCTCCCCACTTTGTCCTACTTCCTGAGAATTGGTTATTTTTTACCCTTTGTTCATCACAGTAAATTTTCACATAAGTCTGTTAATTTACATACATACACACTTGTACACACTTGTTTAGTAGCCTGTTAAGATTTTTATTAGAATTGCTTGAATCTATTAACATAATACTGTGACTTTTAATAAATGAACATATATACAATATTTAGTACTTTTTCATATTTTCAAAACATTCTTTTTTCTAATCCATAAAGGGTATGTATAACTTCTCTTAAATTATTCCCACTTTACATTCTTTGAATTTTTTATTATAATCACTTGTTTTCTAATGTATACAAATGTGTTTAACTTATAGATATGAATTTTTTATCCAACAACGTTCTAACTTCTCTGATTAAAGTAGTTTATTGTATTCCTCTCATCTTTTATCAATTACTGAGAATGGCCAGTTAAAATTATCAATTTTAAAATTCATACGTCTTGCTAATTTAAGCCTTCTCCCACCTGACTAGAAATAGACTAACCTCATTTTTATGGGATTCACCTAGTGCTTTATTTCCCATTATGCATTCTCATTATTCATGTAATTATGAATCCCTAAACAATATAGTTTAGTTTTGCCTATTACAGAAAATTCACATAGTTGTATTACAAACTATGTATGATGTTGTGTCTGGCTCCTTTCTCTCAATCCACCTTTTGTGTTGCTTCATTTTTTTTCTTTAATTGTTTTATATTACTCTGCTGTATGACTATTCTATAAAGTTGTGGTGTTAAGAATATTTCCAGGTCGCCAGATTACTGAATTGTAGAATTCAGACTACAAATATGGATTAAAAATAATTTATTTCTGCTAATTTGTGGGATAAGTTTTTTACCTCTCTAATCAGCACCAATATTTAGGACAGAGTGATTTTTGTTGGTATTCCTTAGGGTGGCTGGTATTTCTAGTTTGCCTGTATACCAGGGTGAAGCCTTCTGCACTTGCAGCTTTGTAGAGAGTCCCCTATTTGACTTCCTATCTTGTGTTTTTATGTCTTCTCCTCTGAGACCTATGAAACCCAAATTTATTCGGTTTTACAAATGCTTTCAAGGCAAAAATCAGCTTTGGTGTTTCATTTATTTCTTTTAATATGAGCCTTCATTTAATCTTTGGCCTGACTATTCCTTTATTTCTTGTCAGTAATCTAATGCATTTAAGATGTTCTTTTTATGATACCCAACGTTGAAGTTGCTTTCAGAAAGGTGCTCAGTCTTGGCATATAATTCACCATATTTCAAGAAAAGGAAGTAACTACATGTACTTTTTCCATGTGTTCCTGCATAAATTTTGTAAATGCTCCTGAATTCCTTCCAAGTCCTTTCATTGAGAAGTGCAGTCTACACGCCCACCCTTGGCATCTGAGCACTGTGACTGTTGGAACAGCGGGATACACTGCAAGTGACACTGTGCCTTCTGGCTCAGGCCTTGAGAAGATGGTAGCACGTACCTGGGACATTTGCCTTTTCAAATTACATCATGTATACAACTATTTATTTGTGTAAACAGTTCCACTAGACCCAGTGCTCAGTTTTCTCAGTCACTGAATCAGGCAAATCAAGGTTGTGGTTTTCAACAATTATTCTATATGTTTTGAATAATCCATCAGTGTAATAAATTCACAGCAAAGTACTCATTACTTTTCAGAGTAAAGAAATAATTTCAAGGGTATAATTAATGGCTTCATTCATATTTAATATAAAAATGGTTGCTAAGCATATACTGAGCATCAAGTATTAATAATGCAATCATGCAAAATATAAAATGTTAGATTTTTTTAAATATACATATATTACTTGAAAAAGTTGTATTCCAAAACATACAAAGTGAAGGATCATTTGATACAAAAAGGAAAATAATACTGTCTGAATCTGTGATTCTCAGTGGTCACTCTAAATTAGAATCATATTTGAGTTAAAAAATTAATAAATAAAAATAGTAAAGCCCTTTTAGTACTCAAGGAGGCAGGGTTGTGAAGAACTGGTTAAAGCAGTGGTTCTCAATCCTGGCCTAACATTATAATAATTTATGGATATTTTAAAATACAAATTTTCAGGCTGTATTCAAAGCCAATTAAATCAGAATCTCTGGGGGTAGAATCCATGCATCAGTACTTTTTAAAGCTCCCAGACTTTTCCAATGTGCAACCTGGTCTAAAATATCTGATTAGATGCATACTATAATAATATAGAGAACATTATTTTTAAAGTTAAAAGTTCTATATATTTATTTATATCTGCATTCCCATTATCAACTCAGTCTAAGCTAATATAAAAATTGACCGCAAACTCTATTTGACTATCATTAAAGTATTACAATCTTATACTGATTTCAAGTATAGAACCCAATGGTTCAACAGCTACCCATACTATAAATCCTCACTTCACTAGTGCAGTTACTATCTGTCAGCATAAGAAGATGTTACAGAACAATTGGCTATATTCTCCATGCGGTACTTCTGTCCCCATGAACAACTTATATTATGATTGAGAATTTTTGTGACCTTTTATCCCCTCCCCCTCCCTCGTACCCATCCCCATAGTAACCACCAGTCACATCTCAGTGTCTATGAATCTACTGCCATTTTTTCCATTTTCTTTCGTTTTTAGATTCCACGAATAAGTGAAATCATATGGCATTTGTCTTTCTCCACCTGGCTTATTTCACTTAGCATAATACCCCTAGGTCCATCCTTGTTGTCACAATGGCAGGATTTCTCTCTTCTTTACGCCAAATAATATTCCATTGTGTATATGTACCTCTTTATTGATTCACCTATTGATGTATACTTTGTTTTTTTCCATACCTTGGCTATTGTAATTAATGTGGTAGTAAACATAAGGGTGTGTATATCTTTTCAAATCAGAGATTTTGTTTTATTCAGGTAAATTCCTAGAAGTGGAGTTACTAGGTTGTATATTATTTCTATTTTAGTTTTTTGAGGAACCTCTGTTCTTCTTTCCACAATGGCTGCATCAATTTACATTTCCATCAACAGTATAGGAGGTTTCTCTTTTTTCCACATCCTCACCAAACTTGTTATTTCCTGTATTTCAGAGATAGTGACCATTCTGTCTGGGATGAGGTGATACCTCATTGTGGTTTTGATTTGCACTTCCTTGATGATTAATGATATGGAACATCTTTTCATGTACCTGGTTGCCATCTGTACGTCTTCTTTGAAAAAATGTCTATTCAGGTCCTTCTCCCATTTTTTAATTGGTTATTTGCTTTTTGGGTATTGAGGTGTGTGAGTTCTTTATATGTTTCAGATGTTAATGCCAAATCATAAAGTTTTTATGAATATATTCTCCCTTACTGTAGGTTGCCTTTTGGTCTGCTGATGGTGTCCTGTGCTGTGCAGAAGCTTTTTATTTTGATGTAGTCCCACTTGTTCATTTTTTATTTCATTATTCTTGCATGAGATGTATTCAGGAAAAGGTTGCTCATGGTATGCTCAAGTGATTTTGCCTATGTTTACTTCTAACAGTTTTATGGTTTCATGTCATACATTAGGTCTTTGATCTTTTTTCAGTTTACTTTTGTGTATGGAGTTAGACAGTAATCCAGTTTCATTCTCTTGCATGTAGCTGCACAGTTTTCCCAATACCAATTATTGAAGAGATGTCTTTTCTCCATTGTATATTCATGGCTCCTTTATTATATATTAATTGGCCATATATGTGCATGTTTATGTCTAGGCTATTTTGTTCCATTTGATCTGTGGGTCTGTTCTTGTGCTGGTACCACATTGTTTTTATTACTGTAGCTTTGTAGTAGAGCTTGAAGTCAAGGAGTGTAATCCCCCCAGATTTGTCTTCTATCTCAAGACTCCTTTGGCTATTCAGGGTCTTTTGTGGTTCCATGTGAGTTTTAGGATTATTTGCTCTAGTTCACTGAAAAATGCCTTTAGTATTTTGATAAGGATTGCATTAAATCTGTAAACTGCTTTGGGCAGGATGGCCATTTTGACAATATAAATTCTTTCTATCCATTAGCATGGGATAGGTTTCCGTTTATTTGTGTCTTCTTTAATTTCTCTCATGAGTGTCTTATGATTTCCAAAGTATGGGTCTTTCACCTCATTGGTTAGGTTTATTCCTAAGTATTTTGTTCTTTGTGATATAATTGTAAATGTAATTATTTTCTTTATTTCTCTTTCTGCTAGTTCATTATTAGTATATAGGAATATATACACAGAGTTCTGTGTATTAATTTTGTATCCTGGAACTTTGCTGAATTCAGCTATTAGTTCTAATAATATTTTAGTGGAGTCTTTATGGTTTTCTATACATAACATCATGTCATCTGCAAATAACTTCTTCCTCACCATTTGGATGCCTTTGATATCTTCATCTTCTCTGATTGCAATGGCTAGGCCCTCCAGTACTATGCTGAATAAAAGTGGTGAGAGTGGATATCCTTGTCTTGTTCCTGATCTTAAAGGAAAAGCTTTCAGCTTTTCACTATCATGTATGATGTTAGCTGTGGGTTTGTCGTAAAGGACCTTTATTTATAATGTTGAGGTACATACCCTCTGTACCCATTTTATTGACAGTTTTTATTATGAATGGATGTTGAATTGTGTCAAATGATTTTTCAGCATGTTTTGCAACAATCATGTGGTTTTATCCTTTTTGTTGACATGGTATATCACATTAATTCATTTATGAATATTGTACCATCCTTGCATCCCTGGAATAAATCCCACTTGGTCATGATGGATGATCCTTTTTATGTATTTTTTAATTTGGTTTGCTAATAATGTTCATCAGGGATATTGGTCTAAAAATTTCTTTTTTGTAGTGTCTTTGTCTGGTTTTTGTATTAGAATGAGGCTGGCCTCATAGAATGGTTTTGGAAGTATTCTCTCCTCTTTTTCCTTTTGGAATACTTTAAGAAGGATGGTTATTAGCTCTTCTTTAAACGTTTGACAGAATTCAGCTCTGAAGTCATCTGATCCTGGCATTTTCCTTTTGGGAGTTTTTTGAATACCAATTCAATTTAATTGCTGGTATTAGGTCTGTTGAGATTTTCTCTTTCTTCGTGAGTCAGTGGTGGAAGATTGTATTTTTCTAGGACATTGTCCATTTCTTCTAGGTTTTCGAATTTATTGGCATATAACTTTTCATAGTATTTTCTAACAATGCTTTGTATTTCTGTGATATCCCTTGTGACTATTCCTTCATTTCTTATTTTGTTTATTTGTATACTGTCTTTTTGTTGCTGTTGTTAAGTCTGGCTAGGAGTTTGTCTATTTTGTTTATTCTCTCAAAGAGCAGCTCTTGGTTTCATTGATTTTTTTCCTATTATTTTATTCTTCTCTATTTTATTTATTTCTGCTCCAATTATTATGTCTCTTCTTCTACTAACTTTGGGTTTCACTTGTTCCTTTCCTAGTTTCTTTAATTGTGAGTTTAGACTGTTTATTTGGGATTGTACTTGTTTCTTGAGGCAGGCCTCTACTGCTATGTACTTCCCCCTTATAACCACTTTTGTAGGACCTCACATATTTTGGACTGTTGAATTTTCATTTTCCTGTGTCTCTATGTGTTTCTTGATTTCTGTTTTAATTTGCTTATTGATCCATTGATTATTTAGAAACATGTTGTTTAGCCTCCTTGTATTTGTAGGATTTTTTGTTCTTTTTTTGTAAGTTATTTTTAGTTTCATACCATTGTGGTCTGAGAAGTTGCTTGACACAATTTTAATCTTTTTAAATTTATTGAAGCTCTTTTTGTGGCTTAGTTTGTGATCTATTTTGGAGAACATTCCATGAGCACTTGAGAAAAATGTTTGTCCTGCTGCATTTGGGTGGAATGTTCTGTAGATACCTGTTAAGTTTATCTGAACCAATGTATTGTTCAGTGCCTTTGTTTATTTTTTTTTCTGTCTGGTTGATCAATTGATGAGAATGATGCATAAAGTCTCCTAAAACCAATGTATTGCAATCTATTTCCCCCTCTAATTCTTTTAGCATTTGTTTTACATATTTAGGTGCTCTTATGTTGGATGCATAGATATTTATGTTTATATCCTCTTGTTGGACTGACCATTGTATCATTATGTAATGTCCTTGTCTCTTGTTAGTTTCTCTGTTTTGAAATCTATTTCTTCTGATATAAGTACTGCTTCTGCTTCTTTTTTTCCCCCTATTATTTGCATGAAATATCTTTTCCCATCCCTTCACATTCAGTCTGTGCATGTCTTTGAGTCTGACATGAGTCTCTTTTATGCAGGATATAAATGGATCTTGTTTCCTTATCCATTCTGCCACTCTATGAATTTTGATTGGAGCATTCATTCCATTTACATTTAAGGTTATTTTTGATAGGTATGTACTTATTACCATTTCATTAATTGTTTTCTGTTTTTTTATAGTTCCTTCCTATTCCTTTCTTTCCCTCTTATATGCTTCTCTTGTTATTTGATGGTTTTCTTTAGTGTTGTGATTGGATTTCTCTTTTTTAACTTCTTGTGTATCTTTTATAGGCTTTAGGTTTATAGTAACCATAAGGTTCAAGGATAGCTTCCTAACTATGTAACAGTTGATATTAAGTCAATGATTGCTCTATTCAAACACAATCTAAAATTACTTCTTTCTTATTCTTCCTCCTCCATACTTTATGTATTAGATGTCATAATCTGCATTTTTTTTTGTATCCCTTGACTGGTTTTGTGTATAGTTGGTTTCACTGCTTTTGTTTTGATTTCATACTTGCTTGGTAAGTAATTGGTCTACTACTTTCACTGTGGGTTTATTTTCACTGGTGGAAACAATTTAGGCTTAGGAACATTTCCATTTTCAGAAGTCTCTTTAACATATCCTGTAATGCTGGTTTAGTGGTGGTGAATTCCCTCAGCCTTCATTTATCTGGGAAAAGTTTAAACTCTCCTTCAAATTTGAGTGACAATCTTGCTTGATAGAGGATTCTTGGTTGAAGGTCCTTCTGTTTCAATACATTAAATATTTCATGTCCCTCCCTTACAGCCTGTAAAGTTTCTGTTGAGAAATCTTCTGATAGCTTGATGGGGTTGCCCTTATAAGTAATCATTTTTCTCTCTCTAGCTGCTTTCAATATACTCTCCTTATCCTTAATCTTTGCCATTTTAATTATTATATGTCTTGGTGTTATCTTCCTGCATTCCTTTTGTTAGGGACTCTCTGTGCTTCCATGACCTGAGTGTCTATTTCCTTTCCCAGATGGGGAAATTTTAAACAATTATTCCCTCAGACTTTCTATCACTTTGTCTCTCTCTTCTCTTTCTGGGACCCCTATTATGTGAATATTGTTTCATTTGGAGTTGTCACACCACTCTCTTAGCATTTCCAGATTCTCATTTTTCTCTTAGAGATTCTCATTTTTCTGTTTCTCAGATTCATTCTTTTCCTTTTCTTTCATTTTAATCTCATTGATTGTCTCCTCTACTTGCAGAAATCTATTATCAATTCCCTCCAATGTATATTTCATTTCAGTTACTGTATTCTTTAGCTCTGGGTGGCTATTTTTCAACTCCTCTCTTTGTTGAAGTCCTCTCTGAGATCATCAATACTTTTCCACAGTTCAGTGAGCATATTTATAATGGTTATTTTGATATTTTGTCAAGAAGATTGGTCATCTCCATTTTATTTATATTTCTTTCTGGTGTTGTATCCTGTGCTTTTGTTTGGAATATATGCCTCTGCCTCCTCATTTTATCAGGGTTTCTGTGTTTCATCCTATTAGATGGATCCACTACACTTCCTGGTCTAGAGAGTAATGGCTTTATAAAGACGGCATCTTATGTTGCCCATAAACTCAAGACTTTACTCATCTGTGCCTGTTTCTCCACTGTGGTGAAGCACCAGTTGCTATTGTTGGGCATTAGGCAGGGCTGCCTGTCTGTCTGAGTGCCAGCAGTGGTCTTGGTCTGTCATGGACAGCATTTTGGTTCAGCTGGCTCTTTGTGATCAGAGCATTGGTGCCTCTGCTGGGATTGTTGCAGGTGGGGCTGCCCTCTGCCTTCCCTGCAGTGCTGGTTAATAGGGTTCATGGGGTGGTTATGTGTCTTTGGGAAATAAATGCTGTGGTAGTGGGGCATCACATAAAGGCCAGGAGTCTCACAGACATGTGGTGGCTGCAAGCTGTGTGGCACCAGGGCACACAGACACAAAGCAGTGGTGAGTCATGTGGGCCTGCAGCATTCAGCACAGGGCTGGGCCACCCATGAGGAAGAATGAGTGCTTGGAGCTGGCATCTACAGGCACTTCTCTAATTGAGCTGAGACAAGGCCAAGAAAGCTTGGAAAGTCTCCCTCTGCCTGTCAGGCAGCAAAATATGATGCTGCTGGGTGAGCGGGCAGGCATGCCTGAGGTGTGCAGGGAAGTGTCTCAGGGCTTAGCTGCCAGCAAGGGTAATAAGTGTTTGGGGCTACCAAGATTGCCTGACCTTTTGGGTCAAGGGAGGTTCTGGGGAAGTGTTGTCTACCTGCCCTTTCTCCTGTGGAGAGTTTTCCGTCCAACTCTTGCCCCTCTGGCTCCCCTCCTGCTGCTGGAACCTCTCTTTTGGGTCTCAGTGGGATGAATGGAGTGTGCCTGTACTCCACAAACAGCTGGAGTCTCAGCCTCCCAGAGTGCTCCAACTTGCCCTGGTGTCCAGTCCCACTAATCACAAGAAGCCAATGCAATGTGGACTCGTGTTCTCAGGACAGATCTCCACGCCTAGGTGTGCAGAGTTCCTGAGCACCTATCCCCTCTCTGCTTCATTCTTCTTCCTCCTGCCTGTGGCCTGGGATGGGGAAGCACTGGAGTCTCTCTACTAAATTCACCCTTCTCTGTGTGGTCTTTTCTTGTTCACCAGGTGTAGATGGTCTGTTCTGCAGTCTTCAGGTCATTTTCAGGTTCGGTTGTATTTGCTGTATTTGCCTCCTTAGTGTGTGTGTGGAAAGAGGTTTCTACATTGCCTTCCTACTCCACCATCTTTTTTCTGGTAGTATCACAAACTCTTTTCTAAGTACATATTCCTAAAACTAAAGATAACAAATTTTCCTAGGAAGAAAATTTCAGTGATAGATAAAATATTTTAAATGAGTGGCCTGTTCAACTTGGATAGACTAAGAATATTTTTCTAATTGAGAAAGTGAATCACTTTACTCAATTAAAAGTCAGAATCTGTTATCAATTTAACACTTCAGAAGCATGGCTTCTCACCCAACCAAATGAGCAATATATTGCATGTATTTCATTCATTCATTAAAAAAAATATTGATCTTTTATGCTAGTCATAGATTTAAATGCTGAGGACACAGTAGTGAGGAAATAAAAGATTCCTAGCCATGTGACACTTATACTCTAATGATGAGACAAATTTTTAAATGATGCAAATATCTATGTAATGATAAATCATAAAAGGAGTTATGAAGGAAAGATTCATGGTGCTATAAGACATAGGCGAAATTGGCAAAAATAACTATGCTAAGCCACAGAAAACTGACAGCTTCTACTTCCTATTGAACTATATCTCATAAAATCCAGTTATTACAATGTAAGGAAGGCCAATAAGCATGTGGAGAGATCTGCATGGAGAAGAGACAATGACCCTGAACCATACCCTTTGGTGAGTTCCAACAAACAGCCAACCCTAAATTGTTACTCAAGTGAGTAAGCAATCTGTAAAAGTAAATCACACAGCCCCCTCTTTCTTCAGTGTGGGAGTTCAGGAAGGGCTACTTGGAAAATTTCCTTCTGAAAAGGGAACAGGAGTCATGGAGGTGAAAAGACCTCTGGAAGAAAGGTAACTTACAGTTATGACCTATCTGCAAACTACAATATTTTAGTTGGGCAATGGGCTGGATTATCTGCAAATTTGATGAATATTACTTAAGAAATGCTTTGAGTTAGGAAACAATGGAAAATCAATGTAAAAGTGACTAATGGTAGACATAAATCAAAAGAAAAATTTATAATCCACTCTATTATTTTTACATCTAACTATATTCACTTAGGAATATCATGCTATTTTTTAAACTACAAAAGAATTTTTTCAAGGATCCAGGAAAGGTGTATGAAATCAATAAACTCTTTTTCTTTTCCTGCTTTTTCTTTGATCAAAAGGAGTAAAATGAGGGGTCTTCTTAGTTTCTGTGAAATACTTGTATTAAGTTGAGGCTTATGAGTTCCGACACTCAAATACTCTTATACACACTTAAATATTCAGTTTCAATCCATTGATTATGAATTATACTCACACTGATTTGAGCATATCTTGAATAAATATTCTGATATAAAGGGGAGCTGGAAGATGAGTGAAAGATCATCATTATATTTGGCTCTGCCTATAACTTTGAAACAAATGTATGTTGAAGGTCTTCCTGTCCAAGTATTGCCCTCCTACCCAGTACTAGTCAAGACATGATTGAAAACAGTGATACAGTATTAAGGCTCAGAGAAAATGCTGACGTGATGGATTAAAGAGCAGAATTAGTCAGACCTTATAATTTTCCAACAGCTTTAGCAACTGCTTCTCTTTGATTATCCAGTAAGCTGAATTGAGCATGAATTTTTATCCTTGTCAACACTGCTCAAATATATTCATGACCTACAGTTCTCTTCTAGAAAGACCAAGCCCTCTCTTAACCCTCACTGTGTTCTCCAACATCAGTAAGAAACTATGATTTCTTGAGTTTAGTACTCAGCTACACAGTTGTTCATGCTGTCCCCCCTTTTAATGTATCCCATTGGGTATTAATAGTGTTCAGATTTACTTTTTATAATTTAGAGCTTGCCTTATGAAATATTAAAATGCTTATTAATGTTTGGAAAAGTGGCACAGGCACTAATACATTTTGCAAGCAGCACACTGCTGTTCTTCAGCCGCATACTAATTAACCACACATATAAAAATGCCTCAGTTAAATTTTCTCTTCATTGTTCAGAAGGCAAATAGAAAAGGAGACACAGAAACACATTTAAGGACCTTTATGTTACTGTATATCTGAAACTGTAGCCATTGGCTCAAACTGGTCAGGTAATACTTATGAACACATATATGTACAATGATTTGAAAAGGTTTCTTACCTTCTTTCTCATGGAAAATAGTGAATTCCCATGCATTAGTAATAAAATTTTAAAAAACATACACTATCAAATTATAAATCACCATTATGTCACCATTACCAGGTCCAGATTTTTCCCCCCAAGAATGTTAATGAATTCAAGTTGCTTCACTCCCCCTTCTGATTGACATATGTAAGTTGCATGTTCAAAATAACTAAAAAAAAATCTAAAGATTATATAGGTGGACTGTTTTCCCTTAGTACAGTACTACACATATATAGCGATCGGCTTAGCTGATTTCACTAATCAAAAGGTAAAATTATTTTACAAATCATACATTATAGTGTGTGATATTAATATTTCTACAAGCAGAAATTTACTAAACACTAATTTTTGCCTTGTGACACCAGTTGCCAATATAGGGGTGCCAATATAGTGGTTAACATCAAGCAAGATTAAGTACACATTGAATCAATATTAAAAATTTATTTGTATTCACTGTTAATTTCTTAGCATGAAATTTGCAGGAAAAAAGCTTTATAGGACTTTTGCAAAGAAAAATAGATGGTTTTGACCTATTTGCACTTGATCTTTGCTGGAATAGAATACAAGCAGCAGTGAAAAATTAAGCACATGCAAAATTATTGGAATTTCTGACATATTGTTATTGCACCAATTTCACCAACAAGTTCAATTTAATGAATTAAGCACAGATAAGCAATTCTGTTCTGTACATTAATATGACTAAGAACCAATTCTTTATTTCTCCTCTAGGTGACATCCTTCTTTCCACTGTGAGAGTGCATCTTGTCTCTCCTGGTATCAGTGAACAACACTGGAAAACTGTTTCTTCCCAATGAGCCTCAGTTTCCCAATGTGATAGAAATAATTAGATAGAAATAGTAACACCTATCTCAAAGGAAACAGTAAGGCAATTTACATAAATCACTGTTACAATGTAATCCCTTAAGAAGTGTTAGTTTTTATTGTCCTGTTAAACATAAAAGCAATAATTTCTGATGTGAATATACTCAACTTTCTCACTGATCAAAAATTTAAACTGCTCACAGAACCCAAGAACGGACTAATAGATACCAAAGGGAAAGGGACTGGGGCGGATGGGTGGGAAGGGAGGGACAAGGGGGGAAAAGGGGCATTACGATTAGCAGATGTAATGTTAGGGGGGCATGGGGAGGGCTGGACAACTCAGAGAAGACAAGTAGTGACTCTATAGCATCTCACTATGCTGATGGACAGTGACTGTAATGGGGTTGGTGGGGGGGACCTGATGAAGGGGGTAGTTTAATCACCATGATATTGCACATGTAATTGTAGATTAATACCAAAATAAACTTTAAAAAAATTTAAACTGAAAGTTTAGAAAGTTTGTAAATTTTGAAAGGAGGAATAGAAAATACGGCATTGTAAGTGGTAATTGGATGAGTACCTCCCATGTTCCCTAGAGCACAATTCTGTCATTCTGAAGACTTTGTGTTTTTTGTTCTTTTTATTGTAAAATTTACTTATACTGCAGTTAAATGTTGTTGGATTTTAATTGGAGCACAAGATTAAAGTCAATGTTTTTAAGAAATATTTTGTAAAAATATTCACCGAGTGAAAATTGACAAGCCATCTTTGTCTCATCATTTTTACTATATATACATATATCATGTTCTTGACCGTGGGAAGGTAGTCTTGAGTGAAAGCACACAAGGATACAAGATACTGCAAACACTTCAATGACTGAGTTCAAGCCCATTGGCAGGAATATTAACAGGAAGTCATTGTCAATACTGACTGAGACCTAGGCATTAGCTTGCATTATTGTTAATGGAATATCACAATACTAATTATGGAATAAGTTACTTTTCCATTTTTGTTTTTTTTTGTTTACTCCTTGGGACTGATGTTTAAACTTTTATTTTTTTGTTGGGATGATTTGTTGGGACTGATGACTTTTGTTTACTCCTTGGGACTGATTTTTTGTTGGGACTGATGATTAAAGTTTTATATTTATTGTTGTGAAATCTGTGAAATAGATATGTTACGAAACTTTGACCCAGAGGATTAATACATACTAGATTTATCATTTGTTTGCCGTTTTCTCTTAATCCCTTTAATTTTCATAGAAACCAGAAGTTAAATAAGATCAAGAAATAGGAAATCTCCCTCTCGTTTTTTCTTTTTCTCCTCCTGAATATCAAAGAAGCACCATTCCCCATTATAAATGAGTAAATTAAAAACACGATGATAATTCATAATTAATAAAGATATGTGAGTATGTTTTGTTCACTTAGTATTTATTGAAATTGTTTTTTCAGCTATATAACTGAATACTAAACTTGCCATCAGAAATATCTTCTAAAGGACCTTATTGATCTTGTGCACTATTCAATTAATGTATGATGTTTCTCTTTATTTTTCCATATAAAAGTATGTATGTAACTTTAGAATACTGAGTCTTCTGAATTTACTTTTTATTTAAATCTTGTCCTTCTTTATTGTGATAAACATTAAAATTTTTACTATCTATTGTGGAATCTCTTTTAATATACAGCAGTATTTATTAACCTTTGGGAGAATCACTAACCACTTTCAAGAAACTAATGAAAGCCATTTCCAGAAAAACGCATATATTTAAATGCACAAACACATACAGAGAAACACATTCTTTTCTACGAAGTTAAGGGCTCATACATTTCCTGAATTCCATCCATTGACCTGTTATGACCATAAATGAAGAAACTCAGATCAAAAGTTATTTTAACCTGAGGCTACATAATGTTCATTCTTTTGAGAGTTCTAGGATTTGAATCAAAAGACATGACTTCTCTCCAAATTCCACTCCTCATTTAACCCTAGTATCCTCATATATAAAATAAAAATAAGTGGTATCCAAGGCCCCTTCTGACCTAGAATTCTGTGTGTCTAGGCAAATAATAAGTTTCTTTAAGAAAAAAACTATTTTTAAGAATTACAAAAAGAAAATCAGTTACAGAATATGATAAACATTTTATTATTTTTATAGGTTATTAATAAAAGGAACCTTAAATATAAAATGCATGTGCCATCTGAATCTTGATAAGATACATGACTTTATAGCTTTTTGCAGACTCTTATATTGAGGAAAACAAAAGTGAATTAGTGAGAGTCATATTTGCATATAATGATATAATATTTTCTTTCTAAGGGGTAGTTTAATGATATTAAATAATTAATTGAGTATGGCTGAATTAAATATTGAGATGATAAATTCAGTTTCATAAATTATCATTTGAAATACATGCCAGATTGTTTACAAGGTATTGACTGTAATACTCATGCAGCTTTCCTTTTACAAAAGGAAAAATATGTACTATAATCAAAAAACTTAGCCTTTGGTTGACTTAGCTTAACTTTGAAGTTTGAAAAGTAAAGTGAACAGACTTCTACTTGAATATGTCTTGATACACATAACATCCATCACTAAATTCAAAAGCAATTTTTTTGAACACATGGGTTAGAACATTAAATGAGAAGTAGAATCTAATTCTCTCTCCCAGGAAATTAGGGGCAACCTATAGCAGCAAAGGAAACTGGAGACGTAGTCCACTTTAAAAAATGTCAGGAAATTCTTGTGAAATAAAGGACATAGGAGACCAACTGAAGTAAGGATTAATTCAAAACTCCCATCCTGTAAGACTATCCTGCCCAGAAATAGGTGGAACATACTGTCAAAGAATCTAGCAGATGAAACTTAACAAGGCATAAACAGAATCAAGGATGGGCAGTGAGCTTGTTGGAGGAACTTATCAAAACCATAATCATCGTATAAAATATTCTTGAATTAAAATATTATCAATAAAGTGAGTGGGAGGAATATTTGGATGACGGTTTCAGGGATGTTTACTTATTAGCTCAAAACTCATAAAATTGTATTCATTAAATATATAAAGCTTTCTGTATGTCAAACATACTTCAATAAAGTGATTAAAAAAATTAAGTCCCTAGGATGAATGGAGAGTAGGAGACAATTATCTGATGGCCTACATGAGATACCAAATTCTGTTTTAAGATTAAGCATCTATAACCATAATGGAAGCTAATTAGATTAAATGATGTCACTTCACTGTATTTCTGAAAAACGTTTGATACAAAATATACAGAATACATTTTATAGATATGGAATATATTTTAGTAAATCAACTATAATTTCAGAATATGTAATAATTTACCATGATTTATATTAAATGTTACCATCAAAGATAAATTTATTTAGAACATAATCTTGCCTTATAAATTAAGTTCACTAATAAACTTAAATTTTAATATTTACATTATTCTCACATAAATGAAAAATATTTTTAATTTAAAAATTGGTATTGAAGCCTCTATTTGAAAAATAATCTATTAATATTTCATTGCTTATGTACTTGAAAACATGTATTTCTTTGTTTTAAACAATTTCTATAGTGAAGTTTTTCTCTAATCCAAACTGACTCTTTTCAAACTGCTCTTCCCACTTTTGTTATGGTAATTCAAATAGGTGACATTTTTAAGCTATGGCATTCTCCATTTCCAATTAAAAGTGGTACGAGCCAAACCAAATTCAAAATAAAGCAGAGGCTGTTAAACTAAATTTTAAAAAAGACACTGTGACAGCATTTTTTCTGACACACACATGACATCAAGACTCCTCATTAGCAATAGAGGCAACATCATTTCAAACTCAGGCAAACATGGCTAAAATCAACAAGAAGTACATTAGCTCCTTGTGTTAACTACTACCAACTTAAATTCTAGACCAGATAATCTCTCTGTTTCCACAACTAGTTAAATTTTTAAAGCATTATACTGTAAGTAACATAACTGAATTTTCTACTCTCTGTGCCTCTGGACCTGTTAGATTTATACTGAGATGCACATCAATCTAAGGGAAAGCTTTCAACTCAAACTTTCCTTTCAGCCAAATCTGAAAATGTATAAATCTTCAGATCTTTCTCTTTAAAAATGTGGAAATGGAAACGAGTCTGCATGTCCACATAAGATTTTTTGGCCAAATAAGGGCCTGTATTGTGAGAAGTCTCTCTCTCTAAAATAGGTAAATGGTGGAAAAAAGGAAAACGGGAGATATATTTACAAAATTTTTTCTATTTAGTGTTTTCAACAAGATTTAATATGCCATTACATCTGTGAAATTAGGTCAGCAGTTATGAAGAGAGAATACACTGAGATGAGTAAAGATAGTGTGAAGATGAAAAAATGACAACTAATTTTTAAATTGTATCAGAGATAATATAAAGAATATTGAATACTCAAGAAGATAAAAATGGTCAAGTAAGGCATAAATATATTCTCAAAACTCAAAATAAAATAATAAATAAATAAAAATGGAAATTGGAGGCATATCCAATTGACTTAAAACAGTAATCACACACACAAAAAAAGAAGAATGCGGAATCAAAGTCAGTGAGTCTGGATATTCAGCCCATGAGTATTACCAAGAATCAGAGCTGTAGAGTAGAATAGCATGTCAGACTCTAAGAGTCATTTCATATGAAGACCATTTCAGGGGAACTGAAATCTTCATCTTACACTAAAGTGGTTACCAGAGGTAGGGAAGGATTCAGATTTTCAAGACAACTGAACAGGTACCAAGAAAGAACAAGATCCAAATCAGAGTTGATAACAACTAAGAGAACTCAGTCTCAGAGAATGGACTCTACAAAGTATTAATGTACTGGGAAATGTGAACATTTTTTAAATGTCTATGGTTGATGGTGTGATTGGCTAGACAGTTATTATGAGTGTGAAATAGTTTGATTGGATTAAGAAGAAGAATTAAGGATATAAAGATTGTAACAGAATTTCTAAAAATTAGAAAATGCTAGGATAGCTGTACAACACCAAATGAAAAAATATATTCACAAAAATAGGAGTTCCAGGAGAAGAGAGACACAAATTGAAAGTTTATTAGAAGAAATAATAGCTGAAAACTTCCCTAATCTGGGAAAGGAAATAGATATCTAGGTCCTAGAGGCACAGAGAGTCCTTAACAAGATGAACCCTCAGGGGACAACACCAAGACAAACAGTAATTAAAATGACAAAGGTTAAAGATAAAGAGAGACTCTTAAAAGCAGCAAGTTATATACAAAGGAAGGTAACAGCAAGAGAAAAGCAGACAATTTCCCAAAAGGGAAACTCCATAAGGCTGTCAACATATTTCTTAAGCAGAAACTTTACAAGCCAGAAGAGAGTAGCATGAAATATTCAACATACTGAAAGGGAAAAACCTACAACTAAGAATTCTCTACCCAGAAAGGTTATCATTCAGAACTGAACGAGAGATTAAAAGTTCCCCAGATAAATGAAAGTTGAAAGAATTCCCTGCAAAACCAGCCTTAGAGGATATGTTAAAGGGACTTGTTTGGATGGAAATTTAAGTCCAAATTTTACATCAGTGAAAATAAGCCTACAGTAAATGTGGTAGACTAATTATTTACAAAGCAAATATGAAGTTCAAAAAACAAAAGTAGTAAAATCAGCTATAAACAAAATGAGTCAAGGGATATAGAAATGATGTAGATTATTATATCATATACATGTGAAAGAGGAGGAAGAATAAAAAAGTAGTACTTTTAAATGTGTATGAATTCAAGTGACCATCAACTTAATATATACTGTTATATATTTAGAAAACTATATATGAACATTATAGTAACCACAAAACTAGAGCCTATAATAGATACACAAAAATAAAAGGGAATACAAGTATAACAATAAAGAAAACCATCATCACACAAGGTAATGAGGAAAAAAGAAACAGACTACAAAAACAAACAGAAAGCAATTAATAAAATGACAATAAATACATACTTATCAATAATTACCTTAAATGTTAATGGACTACAAACACCAATCAAAAGACATAGCATGGCTGAATGGATAAAAAAATAAAACCTATATATATGCTGCCTATAAGAGACTCATTTTAGACCTAAACACATACAGAGATTGAAAGTGAAGGGGTTGAAAAAAATATTTCAAGCAAATAAAAGGGAGAAAAAGGCAGGAGTAGCAAAAGTTATACTAGAAAAAAATAGTTTCAAAACAAAGTAACAAGAAACAAAGAAGGACATTACATAATGATAAAGGGGTCAGTCCAACAAGAGGATATAACAATTGAAACTATCTATCACTCAATCTAAGAGCACCAAAATATATAAAGAAAATACTAACAAACCTAAAAAGAGAAATAGACAGAAACAATAATATTAGGGGATTTTAATCACACACATCCCAATTACTCAATGGATCATCCAGACAGAAAGTGAATAAGAAAACAGAGGGACTGAACAACAAATTAGATTAGGGGGCTTAACAGATATATACAGAACATTACACGCAAAAGCAGAAAAATACACAATCTTCTCAAGTGTTCATGGAATGCTCTCCAGACCATATCATATGTTAGGACACAAAAAGAGCCTCAGTAAATTCAAGAATATTGAAATTGTATCAAGCATCTTTTCATACCACAGTGATATGAAACTAGAAATCAATTACATGAAGAACACAAAACAAATAAGCAAACCCCACAAATACATTGAGGCTAGAAACATGCTTCTAAACAAGCAATGGATCAATGAACAAATTAGAAATCAAATAATACACGGAGACAATGCAAATAAACACAATGGTCCAAAAAATGTGTATCCAGCAAAAGGAGTTCTAAGAGGAAAGTACACAGCAATACACACATACCGCAAGAAACAAGAGCAATCCCAATAAACAAGTTAACATAAGAACTAAAGGAATTATGGAACTATAAAAAGAATAAACAAAGCCTAAAGATAGTAGACAGAGGCACATAAAAAATATCAGAGCAGACATAAATAAAATAAGAAATAAAACAATAGAAAAAAATTAATGAAACCAAGAGCTGGTTCTTCAAGAAGATAAACAAGATAATAGACCCCTAGCCAGACTTGTCAAGAAAAAAAGAGGACACATTAACAAAAATCAGAAACCAAAAAGGAATAGTCACTACTGACAACACGGAGATACAAAAAATTATTATAGGATTTTATGAAAAATTATATTCTGATACATTGGACAACATAGAAGAAATGGAAAAATTCCTAGAAATGTACAAACTTCTAAGTTTGACCCAGGATAAAAGAAAATCTGAACAGACCATTTACCAGTAATGAAATTGAAGAGGTAATCAAAAACTCCCAACAAACAAAATCCAAGATCAGATGGCCTCACAGCTGAATTATACCAAACATTTAAAGAAGAGTTAATACCCATCTTTCTTAAAACCTAACCAAGGAAATGAAAGACCTATACCCGGAAAACTAAAAGACACTCTTAAGAGAAATTAAAGAGGACACTAATTAATGGAAATTCATCCCATGCTCTTGGCTAGGAAGAATTAATATTGTGAAAATGGTTATCCTGCCTAAAGAAAACTACAGATTCAGTGTAATCCCTATGAAAATACAAACAGCATTCTTGAATGAACTAGAGGAAATAGTGCTAAAATTCATACGGAACCAAAAAAGACCCCGAATAGCCAAAGCAATCCTGAGAAGGAAGAATAAAGCAGGCGGGATTACACTCCCTGACTTCAAGCTCTACTACAAAGCTACAGTAATCAAGACAATTTGGTACTGGCACAAGAACAGACCCAAAGATCAATGGAACAGAATAGAGAGCCCAGATATAAACCCAAGCATATATGATCAATTAATATACGATAAAGGAGCCATGGAAATACAATGGGGAAATGACAGCCTCTTCAAGAGCCGGTGTTGGCAAACCTGGACATCTACATGTGAGAGAATGAAACTGGATTACTGTCTAACCCCATACACCAAAGTAAACTCCAAATGGATCAAAGACCTGAATGTAAGTCATGGGACCATAAAACTCTTAGAAAAAAATATAGGCAAAAATCTCTTGGACATAAACATGAGCAACTTCTTCATGAACATGTCTCTCCGGGCAAGGGAAACAAAAGCAAAAATGAACAAGTGGGACTATATCAGATTAAAAAGCTTCTGTACAACAAGGGATACCATCAGTAGAACAAAAACACTTCCTACAGTATGGGAGAATATGTTCATAAATGACATATCCAACAAGGGGTTGACATCCAAATTATTTAAAGAGCTCATGAACCTCAACAAACAAAAAGCCGCAAATAAGCCAATACAAAATGGGCAGAGGAGCTGAACAGACACTTCTCCAAAGAAGAAATTCAGATGGCCAACAGGCACATGAAAAGAGGCTCTACATCACTAGTGATCAGAGAAATGCAAATTAAAACCACAATGAGATATCACCTCACACCAGTAAGGATGACCGACATCCAAAAGACAAACAACAACAAATGTTGGCGGGGATGTGGAGAAAGGGGAACGCTCCTACACTGCTGGTGGGACTGCAAATTTGTCCAACCATTGTGGAAAGCAGTATGGACGTTCCTCAAAAAACTCAAAATAGAAATACCATTTGACCCAGTAATTCCACTCCTAGGAATTTACCCTAAGAATGCAGCAGCACAGTTTGAAGAAGACATATGCACCCCTATGTTTATCACAGCACTATTTACAATAGCCAAGAAATGGAAGCAACCTAAGTGTCCATCAGTAGATGAATGGATAAAGAAGAGGTGGTACATATACACAATGGAATATTATTCAGCCATAGGAAGAAAACAAATCCTACCGTTTTCAATAACATGGATGGAACTAGAGGGTATTATGCTCAGTGAAATAAGCCAGGCAGGAAAGACAAGTACCATATGATTTCACTCATATGTGGAGTATAAGAACAAAGAAAAATACTGAAGGAACACAGCAGCAGCATACTCACAGAACCCAAGAATGGACTAGCAGTTACCAAAGGGAAAGGGACTGGGGAAGCTGGGTGGGAAGGGAGGGATAAGAGGGAAAAAGGGCTATTACAATTAGCTCACATAATGTAGTGGGTGTGGGGGTGGGGTGGTAGGATACGTGGAAGGCAGTATAACACAGACAAGTAGTGATTTTATAACATCCTTCTATGCTAATGGACAGTGACTGCAATGGGGTGTGTGGTGGGGACTTCATAATAGGGGGAGTCTAGTAACATAATGTTTCTCGTGTAATTGTATATTAATAACAGCAAAATAAAAATAAATAAATAAATAAATAACCTACCTAAGAACAAAACCCTTTCCAGATGGCTTCACCACTGAATTTTATCAAACATTTAGTGAAGACCTAACACCCATCCTCCTTAATGTTCTCCAAAGAGTAGAAGAAGAGGGAATACTTCCAAACTCATTCTAAGAGGCCAGCATCACTCTGATACCAAAACCAGGCAAGGACACCACAAAAAAGAAAATTACAGACCAATATCCCTGATGAACGTAGATGCAAAAATACTCAACAAAATATTAGCAAACCAAATTCAAAAATACATCAAAAAGATCATCCATCATGATCAAGTAGGATTTATTCCAGGGATGCAAGGATAGTACAACATTCGAAAATCCATCAACATCATCCACCACAACAACAAAAAGAAGGACAAAAACCACATGATCATCTGATAGATGCTGAAAAAGCATTTGACAAAATTCAACATCCATTCCTGATAAAAACTCTCAACAAAATGGGTATAGTGGACAAATAGCTCAACACAATCAAGGCCATATATGACAAACCCACAGCCAACATTATACTTAACAGAGAGAAGCTGAAAGCATTTCCTTTAAGATTGGGAACAAGACAAGGTTGCCCACTCTCCCCACTTCTATTCAACATAGTACTGGAGGTCCTAACCACGACAATCGGACAACACAAAGAAATAAAAGGCATCCAGATAGGCAAGGAAGAAGTTAAACTGTCCCTGTTTGCAGGTGACATGATATTGTACATAAAAAAACATAAAGAATCCACTCCAAAACTACTAGATCTAATATCTGAATTCAGCCAAGTTGCAGAATACAAAATTAATATGCAGAAATCTGTGGTAGTCCTATGCGCTAACAATGAGCTATCAGAAAGAGAAATCAGGAAAACAATTCTTTCACAGTTCCATCAAAAAGAATAAAATACCTATGAATAAACCTAAGCAAGGAAGTGAAAGACCTATACTCTGAAACCTACAAGACACTCATGAGAGAAATTAAAGATACCAATAAATCAAACACACCCAGTGCTAATGGATAGGAAGAATTAATATTGCCAAAATGGCCATCCTGCCTAAAGCAATCTACAGATTCAATGCAATTCCTATCAAAATACCAACAGCATTCTTCAACGATCTAGAGAAAATGGTGTTAAAATTCATATGGAACCACAGAAGACCCCGAATAGCCAAAGCAATCCTGAGAAGGAAGAAAAAACCTGGGAGATTATGCTCCCCAACTTCAAGCTGTACTACAAAGCCACAGCCATCAAGACAATTTTGTACTGGCACAAGAACAGACCCATAGACCAATGGAACAGACTAGAGAGCCCTGATATAAACCCAACTATAAATGGTCAATTAATATATTATAAAGGAGCTATGGCCATACAATGGGGAAATGACAGCCTCTTCAACAGCTGGTGTTGGCAAAAATGGACAGCTACATGCAAGAGAATTCAAGTGGATTATTGTGTAACCCCATACATAAAAGTAAACTCAAAATGGATCAAGGACCTGAATATAAGTCATGAAACCATAAAACTCTTAGAAGACAACATAGGCAAAAACCTGAATATAAGCATGAGCACCTTCTTCCTCAACGCATCTCCTCGAGCAAGGGAAACAAAAGCAAATATGAACTCATGGGACTACATCAAACTAGAAAGTTTCTTTACAGCAGAGGGTTCTATCAACAGAACCAAAATGTATCCTACAGTATGGGAGAATATATTTGTAAATGACATCCGACAAGGGGTTAACATCCAAAATATATAAAGAACTTACACGCCTCAACACCCAAAAAGCAAATAACCTGATTAAAAATGGGCAGAGGATATGAAGAGACAGTTCTCCAAAGAAGAAATTCAGATGGCCAAGACACATGGAAAGATGCTCCACATCACTAATCATCAGGGAAATGCAAATTAAAACCACAATGAGATATCATCTCACACCAGTAAGGACGGCCAGCATTGAAAATACTAAGAACAACAAATGCTGGTGAGGATACAGAGAAAGGGGTACCCTCCTACACTGCTGGTGGGAATGTAAGCTAGTTCAACCATTGTTCAAAGCATTATGGAGGTTCCTCAAAGAATACTAATACCATTTGACCCAGGAATCCCACTCATTGGCATTTACCCAAAGAATACACCTTCCCAGATTCAAAAAGACATATGCACCCCCTATGTTTACTGCAGCACTTTTTACAATAGCCAAGATAAGGAAGCAACCTAAGTGTCCATCAGTAGATGAATGGATAAAGAAGAGGTGGTACATACACACAGTGGAATACTATTCAGCCATAAGAAAGAAACAAAACCTATCATTTGCAACATGGATGGAGCTGGAGGATTTTGTGCTCAGTGAAATAAGCCAGTCGGAGAAAGACAAGTGCCAAATGATTTCCCTCATGTGTGGAGTCTAACAATGAAACAAAACTGAAGGAACAAAATAGCAGCAGACTCAGAGACTCCAAGAAGGAACTAATGGTTACTAAAAGGGAGGGGTGTGGGAGGGCAGGTGGAGAGGGTGAGAGAAGGGGATTGAGGAGTATTTTGTTTAGTACACATGGTGTGGGGGATCATGGGGAAAACAGTGTAGCACAGAGAAGACAAATAGTGACTCTGTGCCATCTTACTACACTGATGGACAGTGACTGCATTGGGGTATGGCTGGGTACTTGATAATATGGGTAAATGTAGTAACCATATTGTTTTTTCATGTGAAACCTTCGTAAGAGTGTATATCAATACTACCTTAATAAAAAAAAGTAAAAAAAAAGAAATGATGTAGGATTTTTTTTAAGTATATCTTTTCTCAGACAATATAATATCAGGGACAGATAAAGTGAAGGTCACAAATTTCTGTGAGGATCATGTGATTTGTCAAAACTGGAACATTAAAAAAAAAGAACTTCCAGCATTATCTGAGTGGATATTTCTAAGAATTTTATAGTGTCCCTTAAAATTGTAGACTGGGATTAGACAGTTTGCCAAAAAAAACATTGAGTAAATTAAAGCAGGAGCTCTGATTTCAAAAGTGTTTTGTCATATAGAAAGAGGATTTATAAATCTCCCAAGAAGATTTAGAGGGAAGTTCAGCTTTAAAACACAAGCTTTCTCACCCTCACTGTCTTCTCTTATTCTGCTTGGAAATGTCTTCAGCCTCCATTATCTCCTGGAGAGAGCTCTTCATTGACAGAAGAGCTCTTTTGTAGAAGAAGTTTTGTAACATTGGCCAATTCCTAAAGCAGTGGCTCCCCAGGTTGGTCCAAGGTCTGTGTTCAGTGGGTGACAGGGATTTTACTGATCTGTGCAAAATGAGAAAGATAAGAATAATCCAAGCGTTTTTTAAATACAGGAATGTATTTATGCTACTGTGATGTATGCTGAGATTGATTACCTTCTATGTTTTGAGTTAATATGTCTTCTCTTTTATAATAGTAGGATTGTAATAAGTGGTAGGTTTAAAATAAAAATATGCATATTTACTCCGTAAAAGAAAAAAAAGAAGAAAATAAATCATACCATTTTACAACAGCATGGATGGATCTAGAATGTACTATACTTACTGAAATAAGCCTGGTGAAGAAAGACAAGTACCAAATGATTTCACTCGTTTGTGGAATATAACAACAAAGCAAAACTGAAGGAACAGAACAGCAGCAGACTCATAGACTCCAAGAAGGGACTAGTGGTTACCAATGGGTAGGGGTGGTGGTTGGTGGTTGTGGAGGGAGCGGAGAGGGATTAATGCATAATATGACCAGCACACATGAAGTGGGAGGTGACAGGGAAGGCAGTATAGCACAGAGAAGACAAGTAGTGGCTCTATAGCATCTTACTATGCTGATGGGCAGTGACTGCAATGATATTTGTGGGGTGGCTTAATAATATGGGTGAATATAGTACCACAATGTTGCCCATGTGAAACCTTATAAGATTGTATATCTATGATACCTTAATAAAAACAAAAGAAAATAAAATCTCTGATTTGAAAAGATGTATTCACTTCCATATTTATTTGTGCATTATTTACAATAGCCAAGATATGGGAACAACCAAAATGTCTATCAATTGATAAATGGATAAAAAGAGGTTGGTACATATACACAATGGAATATTTTTCAGCCATAAAAAGAAAGAAATCTTGCCATTTGTGACAACATGGATGGACTTAGGGAGTATTATGTTAAGTGAAATAAGCCAAATGGAAAAAGACAAATAGCATACAATTTCACTTGTTTGAGGCATCTTAAAAACAAACAAAACAGAAATAGACTTATAGACACTGAGAAAGTGACTTATGGTTAACATAGGGGGAGAAGTTGGCATGGGTGGGAGAAATTGGTGAAGGGGATTTTTAAAACAAGAGAGAGAAAAAGACAAAGATATGAGAGGACAAGTTTCTAAGCTAAAGAAAGTTCTGAAAAGTCACTTAGTACAGGTTAAATTGTGGAAATACAGCAAAACATAGATACATTCTAGTAACATTAAAAATTTTAGAAATCTAATTGAAATTAATAATTTGGGAGAGGAGGAATATAAGTCATAAAAGAGATTCAAGAAGAAGCACCTGTCCACACACAGAATTTTTGTTCTTTCTCCTTCTTCTTCCCCTCCCCACCCCATCACCCTCTCTCTGTGCTGTATTAGCCCTGCTTTAAGACCTTCCAATTGATTAAGCCACTGTCTTCCAAAGTACAATCTCTCTCACGTAAATTCAACTGATTTGGAACTTTAATTATTTCTGCAAAACTCCTCTCAGTACAACACACCTTGATTAGTGTTTATTGAATAACAAAAGACTATAACCTAGCCAAAATAACATATCTGGATGACAAAAGAAATCAAGACTTGTCATCTATTTCTTTTTGTCTTTCAACCACACCTTTCCAGCTATTGGAAAAATCAAAATCCATGGCTATTGAGCTAAGGTGGGAGGAAGGAGAATAACACTAGTATTTACAGAAATTGACCACATGTCAAACAAATACATCAGCTTCCAACCTCAAATAGTACAAAACTGTTGGAAGAAAGAAAATTCAAGTTCATGGATTTTACTATTACATTAAATGAGTCACATTATTTACTGAATATCAGACCACTCTTGTTACTGAAAGTCATAAGAAAACTTTTAAATGAGAGTAAATTGAAATACTATTCATAGTAAACAACCAAGAAAGATGGTCAAAAAGATTAGGCATGAAGGGTGTTACATAAAGATCTTAGTATAACTTTTTTTTAATCCATTAGAACAAAAATATAAACTTTTCCAAATACCAGAAGATATTACAAGAGGAAGTGAGAGGGCAAGTGAAAGCAAGGAAATACACTATTATATATATATCACATTTATATTTATATGTCACAGATATACATGTATCACACAAATATATATGTTTGTATGAGCAGACATCAGTCATTCCAAAATGTATAATTGGTTATAAAACATCTAGTAAAAGAAAGAGTTTTTCAAAAGCTAACAAAACAATGTCCATTTCTGGCCTATATTTAAGATAGATATAGATAGATGATATAGATATATATATAGATATAGATGATATATAGATATAGTTATAGATATAGATATAGATATAGATATAGATATAGATATAGATATAGATATGGTAAAAGCAAATGAAAAGAAAGCAGGAATCACAATTCACAATCTTGTATCCAACAAAATTAAATTTAGACCAAAAAACTTAAACATTAAAAATGACGAAGGACACTTATAAAGCAAAGACTATAATTCACCATGAAAATAAAATTATTACTACTCATGAATCCAGTGAAAGAGTAGCAAATTTCACAGAGCAGAAATTCTAGGCATAGATGAAATAAAGATAAAAAACTAACAATGGATACAGCACACTTCCAGTAGAGAATAGAAAAAGGTTGTAAAAGAGCTTTTCCACCCTTCAAAGAGAGAGGAAGAGAGAAGTGGAAAACACAAATGGTACCAGAATTGTAAACTGAATAACTTCATTGTTACTTAATCTGTTCCAGAGCATAAAAGGAAGAAATACTCATAAATTGTTTTTATGAGACAAATATAACATTAACATAAAAACAAGGTCAGCCAAAAAAATTTCTAATAAATCTTTACCATGGATATTAAGGCAGAAATCTAAAATATTAACAAAATATTTCCAATAACATATTAAAAAATTAATATATAAAGACCATAACTTATTCCAGGAATGCAGAGTGAATCAAAACCCTGAAAGCCATTTAGTCCATCACTGTAAAAGACGTAAGGAGAGAAAGCATATGAATATCTCTTTAGATCTTGTAAAAACACTTAACATCCAAAATCCTTTCATGTTTAAGGCATTCAGTAAAAAAGGAAGTGACTTCTTAATTCCTTAACATACACACACACAGAATCACATGCAAGCCATTATCGCACATTATATGAAACAATAGAGGCACTCCTACTAATGAAATCAACAACAAAAGTATTCTATCTCCACTATAATTGAGCATTTAATTGGAATAACTGACAAGAGAAAGCAATTAGACACAATAATTTTTAAAGGACCAGGTAAACCTATCTTTATGGGGAAATCATTGTATATCTAGATATCATCTACTAAAATATTAACAGAAAAATTGTTATAAAAAGGAATTGACAAAAGTACAAGAATTTTAAGCTAACAAGGGTAAATTGATAGCCATCCTATATTAAAATAACTGGCTAGAAATTACAATGCAAGGAGAGACTCCATGTATCATACCAAATAACAAAGCAATAAGGTACAGAAACTGCGAGAACTGAAACACACACAGACATGAAGAGACTAACAAGTAGTACTTATCAAGGCATAAAGAGTATTCAAGATCACAAATATATCAATTCTCTCCAAGTTTATTTGTAAATTTAGTTTAATTTCAATAAAGTAGATTATAAGCTTCATATTGGAGAATACATGAGAATTTATAGTCACCAATTACCCTGAAAACAAGAGTTAGACCTATCACACACACACACACACACACACACACACACACACACACACACAGCCAGCTGAAAAGAACGGAAGTGGTACAATTCAGCTAGAGTAAATTCAAGACTAGTCATAGCTAATATGGTAATGTGACTCAAAAGAGTTTCCCTTTAACTAGGGAAGGCAATGGGGATCCTGCTAGGATGATGAGATTTTTAAAATCTTGTTTGGTGGTGATTGTATGGGTATATACATATGTAAAATTTTTAAGTTTTGTACAATTTATAAAATATAGTATATTTTTTAATGAATGAATTTGTTTTTAAAATTGTAGGTTCTCTGAAAAATTTAGTGGAAACTACAGAGTTCTCAAATACCCTCTAATACCCACATAGTTCCCTCTGTTAATTGATATCATGTATTAGTGTGGTATACTTGTTACAAATAATGAACCAATATTGATACAATAATAACCAAAGACCATAATTTATATTAAGATCATTCTATGTCATATAGTTCTATGAGTTTTGAGAAATGCATAATGCCATGAATCTACAGTTACAGTATCATAGAGAATAGTTTCAGCACCTTAAAAATCCTCTGTGGCTCACCCATTCGTTCCTTCCTTCCTCCCATGGAATCCCTGCCAATCAATGATCTTTTTACCATTTGTTCTACCATAATTTAGCAAAAAATACATTCCTCATTGAATTTCCTTTGCTACTTTCTTGGTTATATTTATATGGTATATTTCTGGGCTTTCTGTTCTGGTCTGTTGATATATTTGTCTATTATTTGGCTAATAACACAGTCTTGCTTACAAGAGCTTTATATTGTCTTCAAGGCAGTGTCAGTCTCCATCTTTGTTCTTCAGTATTATGTTGCTTCTTCTGGGTCTTTTTGTCTTTCCATATAAACTTTAGAATAAATTTGTATATATCCACAGAATAACTTCCTATGATTTAGATTGGGATTGCACTGAATCTATAGATCAAGTTGGGAATTTGAACATGAACTCTTTCTCCATTTATATAAGATTTTTTATTTCTTTCATCAGGGTTTTATAGTTTTCCTCATATAGATACTGAACATATTTTATTAAATTTCTACCTAAGTTTTTACTTTTTGTGCTAATGTAAATGATACAGTGTTCTTAATTTCAAATTCCAGTTTTCATTGCTGGTATATAGGAAACAATTGATCTTAATATATTAACGTTGTATCCTTAAATCTTGCTATAACTGTTTAATTCTTGGAGCTTTTTCTTGTTATTCATTCTTTGGAATTTCCTACGTAGTCATGTCATCTGTGAACAGAGACGGCTTTATTTCCTCTTTCTCAATCTGTGTACCTATTATGACCATTTTTTTTCTTTTTCTTGTTGGTCTTACTGGATTGTCTAGGATGCCCAGTTTAACACTGAATGAAAGTAGGGAGATAGTACATCCTTGCATTGTTTCCTATCATAGGGGGAAAGTATATAGTTTCTCACCATTGATTATGTTACTTATAGATTTTTTTATTTTTTTAATATAATTTATTTTGGTATCATTAATCTACAATTACATGTGCAATATTATGGTTATTAAACTACCCCTTCATCAGGTCCCACCTTTATCAGGTTGAGAAAGTCTTTTACCATTCTGAGTTTGCAAAGTTTTTGTCATGATAAGACATTGCATTTTGTCAAATACTTTTCTGCAAGAATCATATGATTTTTCTCCTTTTACCCTAATGTTGTGATTAATGACATTCATTGATATTTGAGTGTTGAACCAGCCTTACATACCTGAAATAAATACCACTTGGTCATGGTGTGGAATTATTTTTATACATTGTTGGATTTGAATTGCTAGTACTTTGTTGAATGTTTTTGCATGTGTGTGCATCAAAAATAATGATCTGTAGTTTTACTTTCTTGTAATGACTTTTGTATTAATGTAAGGTTAATATTCACCTTATTGATTGAAATAGGAATTGCTCACTTTGCTTTTATTATCTCAAAGATATTAAAGAAAATTGCTATCACTTCTTTCATAAATGTTTGGTTAGAAAGTCACCAGTAAAGCCATCTGGACCTGATGCTTTCTCTTTGAAAGTTGTGAATGGTTAATTTTATGTGCTAACTTGACTTGGCAATTTAGTGCCCAGACATTTCATCAAGCATTATTCTGGATATGTCTATGATGGTGTTTTGCATGAGATTAATATTGGAATGATTAGACTGAGTAAACCAGATTGTCTTCCATAATGTGGGTGGCCCTCATCAGTTGAAGGCTTGAATAGAACAAAATAGAATTCCCCCCTACAAGTAAGAGGGAACTCCTCTTGCCTGACTGACTTGAGCTGGGATATCTGTCTTTTCCTCGCTTCAGACTAAAACAAAACATCAGCTCTTCTTAGGTCTTAAGCCTGCCAAGCTTCAAACTGGAACTCACCAGTTCTTCTGGTTCTCAGGCATCTGGACTGGGCCTGGAACTGTAACATTGGCTCTCTTGGGTCTCCAGCTTGCCAACTGCAGATCTTGGGACTTTTCAGACTTCATAACCAAAGGAGCCAATTCCTTATAAGGAACTGGTTCTCTTTCTCTGAATAACCAGTACGAATACAGAAAGTTAATCATTGATTTAATTTCCTTAATTAGCATAGGTTTCTTTTATTATTATTTCTCCTTACGTGAGGTGGTAGTTTGTGTCTTTCAAGAAATTGGTCTATTTCATCTACGTTATCAATTTTGGGAATATATTCATTCATAATATTCCTTTGTTATCCTTTTAAATGTCTATCAGATCAGTAGTGATCTCTCATTTTTGGTATTATCAATTTGTGATTTTTTTTCTTTGTTAGCCTGACTAGAGTTTCATCAATTTTACTGGTCTTTTCAAAAAACAAGCTTTTGCATTTTAAACACATAGATTTTCCCTAAACATTTGTCAATATATTTTGCAAGTAACTTTTTCATCCCCACATGTATCTCAATTATCTTCCAGATAATAAGGCTGCACCATTTATTAAACTAGCCATTGCTCTAGTTTAAGGACAAGCTAAGCTATAGAAACCAAAAGACACAAATGTTCAAAATAATTCTACTGCTCTCATCACAAAGCATCCATCCCTGAGTCATCCTTTCCCAGATACCAAAAGGGAAAAGGAAACATTAGAGCAAACACCCAATCATTATAAAACAAGATCCAGAAATGACACATACCACACCTCACCTCCATTTTCTTTCACTGTCCCTCTGTCCAGTATTTAATCACATGGCCATGCCTAAATGCCAGGAAATTTGAAAAATGTGTCCTTTAGCTGGTGGGTCATACACCCTGTCCAGGTAAAACTCTATTAATATGGGAAAGGGAAGAAAGAATGTTAGGGTACTACTTGCCATCTATTAAAATCATCCTTTTCCTTCTAAATTAAAATGTCCATTAAGTCTATATATATGGTAGTTTTTTTCCACTGGACTTTATTCTCTTCCACTGTTTTTTTGTTCTGTTGCTATGGCAACACCAATCACTTTCCTTACAGTGGATTACAACAAGTGTTAACCTTTGATGATGTTTCTCTCCTCCCTTACATTAATTTTTCTTAATATTTCCACAAAAAATTTAAATTATTACAAATATAAACCAAACTGAAATTTTACTAATTATGTTTACTAATTTTAATGTATCTTCTTGTAATTGAGAAGTCAATATGTTCAAAGGTTATAATAACCTTGTTTAAGTTTTCTATATCTAAATATAATGTGAGTTTTGGTTATTTTCAATAACATACATGGCTCATATCTTCTTCATGTTTACATATATAGCTTCATTAATATGCCACTCACTCAGTCCTTTCCTCTCAAAGTTCACAATACTAATAGTGTTATTCTTACTTTCTTTGAATTTATACTTGCCTTATCTAGCATTCCTTGGAATTCAGAAATTACACCAAGAAATGTTTCAGTGGGGAGCCATTTCTATTTTTTATTATTGAATTTTGGTACTAATTCTTCATGAAAATAAGTGAATCATTTTAATCTATGAGTGCAACCTTTTCCTTTGATCAAGAAACTAGTTCCATTAGTTGTATGATTATAAATTATGTAGCTGTTCCTTTTTCTTTCTGTGAAACTCTTATTTTTCCAAATAACTGACCTTGATCTGTCCTTAAAGTGTCTCATATTTTCATTAATTATTTCCAACTCTATAAGGTAAGATACTACTTCTACTGGGTTTTTCCCACCACCAAATCAGTTTGGCAGTAAACACACTATTTTTAAGATTTAAAAAAATTTTACATTCACAAATCATATTACTTAGCTCATAAGTCCTTTTGGATTTTATGAAAGTAATTAAAACACTGCATCAATATCCCAGAGCTCTTCTTCTAAGCACATGATAGAATTACAATTTCCTACCCTTGTAATATAACATGTGACTTTCTTTGGCCAATAACATAGAAGCAACAATAATATGTGTCATAACAGGCAATCACTTTTAAAGATATCCTAAAACAGACAGACAATTGTGTTTTGTAGAATAAACATTATTATTACCTTCTCAAACTTTAGGGATTACTTGAGAGATGACTAAAACTACTCCTTTTTTGCTAAGATTAGCCAAACTTTTTATACACTTGGAGTCCCAAAGTCCCAGCTCTTAGTAATCAGCTCTTTCAGTTCTCAGCTACTTCCTTGAGAAAACTTTTCCTAGGAAAACCTAATCAAGACTAATTATAATATCTGTCTCCATGTGGTTCCAGATGATCATATCAATTTCCTCCTACTTCACCCCCAGGGATAAGAAATTCTTTATGTATTTATTATACAGAAAATTGTCTTATTTTCCCCTTCCTCTGGATCATTAGAGCTGATCAACCTATAGTCAGCTCTAGGAGTTCCCACAAATGATTCTAAGATATAATCTACTTTTTTAGACTATATTCTTTAAGTTTAGTCCTTAAAAGACTATCATGTGATTTCAAGATGATTTTTCCATTGTCGACTTTGTAATGAAGTAGCTTACACTCCATTCAAAGAAAGAGAAAAACAACTCTGATAAGGTTGAAGTTAAAAAAAAATTCTTCTATAGAAGTTCTTGTATGGATATCCCTCATAATAATAATTTTTAGTGGCAATGGTTTCTTTATCACTCATATCAATTTCTCCTTCCATCCAGCAGTAAGTCTCTAAATTTTCTGTTAAAGAATTTACTACTCCCTAGCTCCAAGCCAATGTGACTCTACCCTTGGTGGCCTAATTGTTCTGTTAGAGTATCTCACCCTCTGGTTTAAATTTCTGGTCAGGCATAACCAGCGATATAAATTTTTTCCTGAGCTCTGGTGAGAGAGCAGATATATTTATTCCAATGAATTTTTTGGTGTGAAGTATTACACTTAGAGATTTTACTATAGTCATCCTCACCATCAGGAGAGATTGTTGGCAACACAGAGGATCTGAAACATGATTCCTGTTTAAAACGATACTATTTTAAATGTAATTTAGGGGAAAACGATGGAGAAGGAACCAGTTTCACTGGTGTCCACTGAAGCAGTGTACCATGATAGCCCAGGTAATTTTGTGAGAAAGATACAAGTTCAACCTTGTCCAAGATAATCTGCTACATACCTCTGGTATGTGCAGCCAAATCTACATACAAACTAATACATATCTAAAAATATAAGCATGATATAAGCAGTTAAAATGTGCTTACCATTAAAATGGTACCCATTCTTGTGATTTCTGCAGAGGGCCGAGGAAATCTAGTGAAAAGAAAGTATGTAACTTGGTTACTGTCATATTATTGTTTTTACTTCATTTATGAAAACACATAGTATTGCATATTTAATCATATAAGGCATGTGTTGGTTTTGATAGAGTATTCTAAATAAATATGTTATTATTACTATTTTTAATTATTTTTTATTAAGGTATTATTGATATACACTCTTATGAAGGTTTCACATGAAAAAACAATGTGTTTACTACATTTGTTATCAAGTACCCACCCATACCACGATGCAGTCATTGTCTTTGGATGTAGTAAGATGCCACAGATTCATCATTTGCCTTCTCTGTGCTACACTGTTTTCCCCATGATCCCCCACACCATGTGTACTAAACAAAATACCCCTCAATCCCCTTCTCTCACCCTCTCCACCCGCCCTCCCACACCCCTCCCCTTTGGTAACCACTAGTTCCTTCTTGGAGTCTCTGAGTCTGCTGCTATTTTGTTCCTTCAGTTTTGCTTCGTTGTTAGACTCCACAAATGAGGGAAATCATTTGGCACTTGTCTTTCTCTGACTGGCTTATTTCACTGAGCATGATATCCTCCAGCTCCATTCATGTGTTGCAAATGGTACGTTTTGTTTCTTTCTTATGGCTGAATAGTATTCCATTGTGTATATGTACCACCTCTTCTTTATCCATTCATCTACAGAATGGACACTTAGGTTGCTTCCATATCTTGGCTATTGTAAAAAGTGCTGCAATAAACAGGGGTGCATATGTCTTTTTGAAAATGAGAACTTGTTTTCTTTGGGTAAATTCCAAGGAGTGGGATTCCCAGGTCAAAGGGTATTTCTATTTTTAGTTTTTTGAGGAACTTCCACAATGCTTTCCACAATGATTGAACTACCTTACATTCCCACCAGCAGTATAGGAGGGTACCCCTTTCTCTGTATCCTTGCCGGCATTTGTTGTTCTTAGTATTTTCGATGCCGGCCATCCTTACTGGTGTGAGGTGATATCTCATTGTGATTTTAATTTGCATTTCCCTGATGATTAGTGATGTGGAGCATCTTTCCATGTGTCTTGGCCATCTGAATTTCTTCTTTGGAGAACTGTCTCTTCATATCCTCTGCCCACTTTTAATCAGGTTATTTGCTTTTTGGGTGTTGAGGCGTGTAAGTTCTTTATATATTTTGGATGTTAACCCCTTGTCGGATATGTCATTTACAAATATATTCTCCCATACTGTAGGATACATTTTGGTTCTGTTGATAGTACCCTCTGCTGTACAGAAACTTTCTAGTTTGATGTAGTCCCATGAGTTCATTTTTGCTTTTGTTTCCCTTGCTCGAAGAGATGCATTCAGGAGGAAATTACTCATGCTTATATTCAGGAGATTTTTGCCTACACTGTCTTCTAAGAGTTTTATGGTTTCAATACTTACATTCAGGACCTTGATCCATTTAGAGTTTACTTTTGTGTATGGGATTTAACAATAATCCAATTTCATTCTCTGGCATGTAGCTGTCCAGTTTTGCCAACACCAGATGTTGAAGAGGCTGTAAAACTTTAAGGAGGATGGGTATTAGGTCTTCACTAAATGTTTGATAAAATTCAGCAGTGAAGCCATCTGGTGCAGGCATTTTGTTCTTAGGTAGGTTTTTCATTACCAGTTCAATTTCGTTGGTGGTAATTGGTCTGTTCAGATTTTCCGTTTCTTTCTCGGACAGCCTTGGAAGGTTGTATTTTTCAAGAAAGTTGTCCATTTCTTCTATGTTATCCAGTTTGTTAGCATATGATTTTTCATAGTATTCTCTAATAATTCTTTGTATTTCTGTGATGTCCGTCATGATTTTTCCTTTCTCATTTCTGATTCTATTTATGTGAGTAGACTCTCTTTATTCTTGATAAGTCTGGCTAGGGGTTTATCTATTTTCTTTATTTTCTTGAAGAAACAGCTCCTGCTTTCATTGATTCTTTCTATTGTTTTATTCTCCTTGATTTTATTTATTTATGCTCTATCTTTATTATGTCACTCCTTCTGCTGACTTTGGGCCTCATTTATTCTTCTTTTTCTAGTTCAATTAATTGTGAGTTTAGACTGCTCATATGGGATTGTTCTTCTTTCATGAGGTAGGCCTGTATTGCAATGCACTTTCCTCTTAGCATGGCCATCACTGGTTCCACAGATTTTGCAGTGTTGAATTATTGTTGTCATTTGTCTCCATATATTGCTTGATCACTGTTTTTATTTGATCATTGATCCATTGGTTATTAAGGACCATGTTGTGAAGCCTCAAAGTGTTTGTGGGATTTTTCATTTTCTTGCGTACTTCATTTCTAGTTTCATACCTTTGTGGTCTGAGAAACTGGTTGGTACAATTTCAATCTTTTTGAATTTGTGAAGGCTCTTTTTGTGGCCTACTATATGATCTATTCTTGAAAATGTTCCATGTGCACTTGAGAAGAATGTGTATTCTTCTGCTTTTGGGTGTAGAGTCTGTAGATGTCTGTTAAGTCCATCTGTTGTAATGTGTTCAGTGCTTCTATCTCCTTAATTATTTTCTGTCTCGCTGATCTGTCCTTTGGAGTGAGTGGAGTGTTGAAGTCTCCTAGAATGAATGCATTGCATTCTATTTCACCTTTTAATTCTGTTAGTATTTGTTTCACATATATAGGTGCTCCTGTGTTGGGTGCATAGATATTTATAATGGTTATATCTTCTTGGACTAACCCCTTTATCATTATGTAATATCCTTCTTTGTCTCTTGTGACTTTCATTGTTTTGCAGTCTATTTTGTCTGATACAAGTACTGCAACTCCTGCTTTTTTCTTCCTATTACTTGGATGAAATATCTTTTTCCATCCCTTCACTTTCAGTCTGTGTATGTCTTTGGGTTTAAAGTGAGTCTCTTGAAGGCAGCATATAGATGGGTCTTGTTTTTTTTTATCCATTCAGTGACTCTGTGTCTTTTGATTGGTGCATTCAGTCCAATTACATTTAGGGTGATTATCGATAGGTATGTACTTATTGCCATTGCAGGCTTTAGATTAGTGGTTACCAAAGGTTAAAGATTAACTTCCTTACTATCTAAGAGTCTAACTTAAAGCACTTAATATGCTATTATAAACAAAATCTAAAGGTTATTTTGTTTTCTTCCTCCTTTTTCTTCCTCCTCCATTCTTTATATATTAGGTATCATATTTTGTATTCTTTGTCTATCCCTTGATTGAATTTGGAGATAGTTATTTTAATTTTTGCAGTTGCTAAATAATTAACTATTCTACTTTCTTTACTGTGGTTTTACTACCTCTGGTAACAGCTATTAAACCTTAGAAACACTTTAATCTGTAGCAGTCCCTCCAAAATACACTGTAGGGATGGTTTGTGGGAGGTAAATTCTCTCAGCTTTTGCTTTTCTGAAAATTGTTTAATCCCTCCTCCAAATTTAAATGATAACCTTGCCAGATAAAGTATTCTTGGTTCAAGGCACTTCTGATTTATTGCATTAAATACATCATTCCACTCCCTTCTAGCCAGTAAGGTTCCTGCTGAGAAGTCTGATGATAGCCTGATGGGCTTTCCTTTGCATGTGATCTTATTTCTCTCTCTGGCTGCTTTTAATAGTCTGTCCTTATCCTTGATCTTTGTCATTTTAATTACTATATGTCTTTGTGCTGTCTTCCTTGGGTCCCTTGTGTTGGGAGATCTGTGCATCTCCATGGCCTGAGAGACTATGTGCTTCCCCACATTGGGGAATTTTTCAGCAATTACCTCCTCAAAGACATTTTCTATCCCTTTTTCTCTCTCTTCTTCTGGTACCCCTATAATGCGAATATTGCTCCATTTGGATTGGTCACACAGTTCTCTCAATATTCTTTCATTCTTAGAGATCCTTTTTTCTCTCTGTGCCTCAGCTTCTTTGTATTCCTCTTGTCTAGTTTCTATTTCATTTATCATCTCCTCCACCATATCCATTCTGCTTTTAATACCCTCCATTGTGCTCTTCAACGACTAGATCTCCGACCGGCATTCATTCCTGAGTTCTTGAACACCTTTCCATACCTCCGTAAGCATGTTAATGATTTTTATTTTGAACTCCCTTTCAGAAAGAGTCATGAAGTCAATGTCATTTAAATCTTTCTCAGGAGTTGTATTAATAATTTTACTCAGAACCAGGTTCCTTTGGCGTTTCATATTTGTATATGGTGCCCTCTAGTGCCTGGAAGCTCTACTCTCTGTAGCTGCTTAGCCCTGAAGCAATGTCAGGAGTCACAAGGGAGTGGTATTGGTGCCTGAGGGGAGGAAAGAGCTGTTTCCTGCTACCCGGCTGCTATGTCTGTTTCCACTGTCTGAACCAGTGGGCTGAGCACACAGGTATAAGCCTCTATGCTTTGTGTTTGTTGTTGCTGTAGACAGATCTTGCCTCTGGTGGGCTGACACCAGGGTAGGGTTTGCCAGTTTGCAAGCCATGTGGGGCTGGCCAGGTGAAAAGTGCAATAGGCTGCGTATCACGGAGGGGGTCCTTGGAGCTGTGTAGCCAGGCAGGGAGCTGGACCACCTGAAGATCGTCTAAGGAGGAAGATTTCTTTTTCCTCCTTATATATGAGAAACTATATGGGAACGCTCCCTACCTGCTGGGCAGAGTGCACCCAGACAATTTTGTGTACCTGTCCTCTCTCCTGAGCAGTAAGCTCTGTGCAGTCCTTGCCCCTTTAGCAGCCCTCTTGCTAAGGGCTTCCTTGCCCACCTTTCTTTTGTCCCAGAGCAGCCAGATATGGATCCCTGCTTTCCATAAGCGGCTGGAATCTCAGTCTCTCCAGGAATTCTGCCTGTCTTAGCTTTCCAACCCCATAATCATGAGAATATCATGCAGGCACCAGGAATTGTAGGTTTGTGTTCCCAGAGCAGATCTCCAGAGTTAGTTTTCAGCCATTCCAGGCCTCCACTCCCTCCTTGATCTGTTTCTCTTCCTCCCACCGGTGAGCTGGGGTGGGAAAACGTCTTCTGTCCCACCAGTCCACAGCTTTGTTATATTACCCTGTTCTGTGAGGTCTGCTCTTTTCTCCAGGTGTATGCAATCTAGCCCAGTCCTCTTTCCTGTTGCTCTTTCAGGTTTAGTTGTATTAATTATATTTTTATATTATAAGAGGTTTTAGGAGGAAGCCTGTATCTCACCTCTCACCCCGCCATATTTAATCCCTTCCCCTATTATTATATTTAATGAATGTTGAATCTTTAAAGCATAAAGAAATTTGATGACAATTAATAACTTTCTAATAGTTAGCATAATAATGCTCTATCCCACAAATATGGTATTAAAGTCACTAATTACTCCTGAAAACTATGTTCATTAGAGGTTTTACAATTCATTGGTAGTGTAATGAAATTCACTGAGGCTAAATTACAATGAAAAATTTGTTACTCTGGTGTTTTATTGATTTTTGCCTGATATTAGGATAAATATAGATCATGTGTTAAGATTCAATATTTTGTATATTCTGGATAATAAAATGAAGAGACTCACTCGTTTCATAACACACTGGTCCTGGTACATACAGTGACAGATGGGCCTAAAGCAAAGATCTACACTTTGAAAATTGGAGCATGTATAGAATTTCTCCTGGGTCTTCATTCCTGTGTATTAGTAAATACCAGGTCTTTCTTTCTCTCATCCACATTCTACCATCCCATGGGTTCACACTGTCATTTCTCTAAGAAACCACTGCATCTCCTATCATTGCCTAGCAGGCTCTCTCACATCAGAATTTATAGTACATACTGTCTGTTCCACCCAGTAGCACAGAAGAATTTTATGCATTTCTGTTTTACCAACATATTTTAAGCATTTTGAGTGCACTGGGCATAGTTCTTAAACATTTATAAATACATCTCTATTTCTTTGATATAATTTTGTACACTTTTGAGCATAAAATACTCTATAAATGCTCTGTTGTATTCTCACCAACAATGCAAAGAGCTTAGTTTCTCTGCATCCATGCCAGAGTTAGAATTACCAGTGTTTTTTTCCCTTTATTTATTTATTTTATTGTTATTATTTATATACACTCTGATGAAGGTTTCACATGAAAAAAACAATGTGGTTACTACATTCACACCTGTTATCATGTCTCCCCCATATAACCCACTGCAGTCACTGCCCATCAGGGTAGTAAAATGCCACAGTCACTATTTGCCTTCTCTGTGCCACACTGTCTTCCCCCTGATCCCCCCACACCATGTGTGCCAATCATAATATCCCTGAGTCCTCTTCTCCCTCCCTCTTTACCCACCCTCCCCATCCCCTCCCCTTTGGTAACCACTAGTCCCTTCTTGAAGTTTCTGAGTCTGTTGCTGTTTGGTTCCACCAGTTTTGCTTCATTGTTATACTCCACAGATGAGGGAAATCATTTCGTACTTGTCTTTCTTCCCCTGGCTTTTTTCACTGAGCAAAATATCCTCCAGCTCCATCCATGTTGTTGCAAATTGCAGAATTTGTTTCTTTCTTACGGATGAGTAGTGTTCCATTGTGTATATGTACCACTTCTTCTTTATCCATTCATCTACTGATCGACACTTAGGTTGCTTCCATATTTTAGCTATTGTAAATAGTGCTTCAATAAACAGGCGTGCATATGTCTTTTTGAATATGAGAAAATATATTCTTTGAGTAAATTCTTAGGAGTGGAATTCCTGGGTCAAATGGTATTTTCTATTTTTATTTTTTTGAGGAACCTCCATATTGCTTTCCACAGTGGTTGAATTAGGTTACATTCCCACCAGCAGTGTAAAAGGGTACCCTTTTATCCACATCCTCACCAGCATTTGTTGTTTTGAGTCTTTTCGATACTGGCCATCCTAAGTGGTATGCGGTGATATCTCATTGTGGTTTTAATTTGTATTTCCCTGATAATTAGTGATGTGGAACATCTTTTCATGTGCCTGTTGGCCATCTGAATTTCTTCTTTGGAGAATTACCTTTTCATATCCTCTGCCCATTTTTTAATCAGATTATTTGCTTTTTAGGTGTTGAGGCATGTGAGTTCTTTATATATTTTGAATGTTAACCTCTTATCGGATATGTCATTTACAAATATATTCTCCCATACTGTAGGATGACTTTTTGTTCTATTGATGGTGTCCTTCACTGTACAGAAGCTTTTAAGTTTGATGTAGTCCCATGTGTTCATTTTTGTTTTTGTTTCCCTTGCTTGAGGAGATGCATTCAGAAAAAATTTGCTCATGTTGATAATCAGGAGATTTTTGCCTATGTTATCTTCTGAAACAGAGTTTCAGTTTTTTACAAAAGTAAACATACACTTACCAGCTGACACAGCAATGTCACTTCTGGGTACACAAATGTTTACATCAGCTATATTCATAATTTCCAAAACTTGAATCAAACCAGTCTCAAACTATTATACACTTTAAAATTTCATGCATATGACATTCTTAAAAAGATAAAACTATAATAATGGAAAACAGATTAGTGGTCAACAGGATTTTGGGATGGTGAAAGCACATACTATAAAAAGATACACAAGGGAGTTTTTTGGGGTTAAAGAACTGTTCCATATTGAGAAAGTGGTAGTGCTGATTACATGAATCTATACATGTGTAATAACTCATAGCATCAAAAAGAAGCAGTTTTACTGAATAACTTAAAAATTGGAATAAATAGTTTCAAGACAGATGACAGATAATGTTATGATGGAAAAAAGAAAGAGAAAAAATACTTTGGTGATTGCATAATGATTATTATGCTTGCTATAGCGATTTTTTATTTGCAAACTATACTTCTTTGATAATGAAATAAGATCATGTATTCTGTTTCCCATGATTCCTGAATATATTTTTTGTGCCTGGCGGAGGTTCCAACACATGATGCCTGATTGAGGGCTATTGGTTCACATATTGTACACCATTTAAATGCTCTGGGACAGAGGAGATATTTCTGTTTGGGGATTTTTTTTCTGGCTTCTATGGCTTTTGAATTATGATGAACAAACTACCCACATGTCTTTTTCTATAAATCTGGCAACAAATTTCTCTCCCATCTGAGTTGTACACAGCAATAAAGACATAAATATAATACATTTTGACACAAGGGGTGGGGGTAGGGATAGAACAGAGAATTACTCATTTCCCATTTTCCCTCTTTTTATGGATAGGAGCATTAACTGTTGTCCTGGCTAAATTCCAGCTCAGGTAATTACTTTCTTCCAAAAATTGCCATTGTAGTTTTAATTGAACAATTTATTTTTTACTTCCTGTCTTAAATCATATACCTATGCCTATTTCAACAGCTGCAGAAATACATCTACTCTGAAGTAAAATTCAAAAGGCTGTGTATATAGTCATTTTCATAAAGAAAATAATATGCTTTTTAAAAAAGCATTTTATTCTCTTACTGGATGGAAAAGAGTTGGTAAATTTAAAATAAGAAGTTTCCCCTCTTCAGTGAATACAAATGATTGAACAAACTAATTTTAAATATTTGATATCTTTCAGTCTTCCTAAAACAAAAAAAGCAGCAAGGCAGAGAACTTGTTAATATCTGATATTGTTGCAATTCCTAAGAAAACTTTAGATTTCCATTATTCACTACTAGTGCCAAAAAGATGTCCCGCACTAAGAGAAACACTGGCCAGCCACACCCACTTACAAGTTTTCAGAACTAGTTTTTCAGGAAGCCATTTTTTTTAACCAGAAAATAATACTGAAATTTAAATGTCAAGCCTAAGTGATTATAAAATACTTTAATAAATAAATGAGGCATTATTATAACATACAGTCATAAACTATATGTTATATATATAACAGCAAAAGACCTTTTTTAATATGGATTAGATCAGCAGATCCCAACCTTGTCTGATAAGATTTGAGGCAATCGTTTAAAGTACAAATTTCTAGGTCTCTCTTGGAAATCAGAGGAAATGAGAAACTGTTGTATAAGAAAATCTGAGGTCCAAGATGACAGCATAAGAAGGTCCTGAATCACCTCCTTCCACAGCCACATTGAATCTATACCTACATTTAGGACAATTCCTTGTGAGGAATTGATGCCTCATTCTGTAGAAAAGAAAACACAGGGACCACATGGACAATGGCAGGAGAGACAGGGACATAGTATTTATGGAAACCCCACTACCAACGCTACCAACTGCAGTGGGGAGGAATATCACTGAGGGCTACTATCACCCAAGATTTGATGGATCTTGGGCAAAGTAAAAATAAAACCAGCAGTTTGAAGGGCAGCTAGACTATAACTGAAGGAAACCCATTTACTAAACCTAGAATATCTGCTATGCAATAAGGGAAATTTTGGAACTCTTTCAGTAGTTGCCAGTCTTGGTAAATTACTCTTCCACATTGATAGAAAAGACAGGATGAGGGTTTGGGAGCTCTAGCTGGCCTGCCACCTGAACAATCCTCAACTGACTCCACACCAGATTCTACCCCCTGGTAGGGCAACCAACCACCCCTGCCCTTGCTCCAACTGTCACACCAAGGCTGCCCCATCGTGGTACACACCAGGAAGACACTGGCCTGCACCCACTAAAGCCCCAAATATTTCACCAAGGTAACCTAGAACAAAGTACCCTATGACACCCCTGGCCTGCAGCCACTTCAGCTTTAGCCATCTTACCAGGGTGCCTCCTATATGTAGCACTCCAGGACTCCCCCACATGCACTGCTCCAGCTCTAGCATTCCTACTAGGGTGTGCCCTGCTTGGAGTATCTCATCCCACACCCACCCCTTCTTCAGCCATGTTGCCAGGATAGCCCAGCATGGAATTCCTGAGAAGCCCTGGCTTACACCTGCTTCAACTCCAGTCATCCAGCCAAAGCCACCACATACATACTGTCTATACAGGGGCTGTCCCTACAAAGACCACTCCTCCAAGACTGGGAAAGGCAGCTGTTTTGCCTAATTCATAGAAACACAAAAAGTCAGACAAAATGGGGAGAAAGGAATATGCTTTAAGTGAAATAATAAGACAAAACTTCAGAAAAAGAACTAAACAAGTGGAGATAAGCAATCTACCTGATTAAGAGTTCAAACTAATGGTTATAAATGCTCACCAGACCTGAAAAAGAGTGAATGAACTCACTGAAAACTTCAACAAAGAGATGGAATATACAAAAAGAACCACTCAGAATTGAAGAATACAAAAACTGAAATGAAATATACAATAACGGGAATCAACAGCAGATTAGAGGATACAGAATGGATCAGTGATCTGCAAGACAGGATAATGGAAAACACCTGAGCTGAACAGCAAAAGTTGACCTCTAGGATAACATAAAGTGTATTAACATTTACATAATAGACATCTCAGAAGGGTAAGGGAGACACAAGGGGGGCAGAAAACTTACATGAAGAAATAATAGCTGAAAGCTTCCCTAACCTGGAAGAGGAAACAGACATTCAGATCCAGGAATCACAGAATTCCCTAAGAAAGATGAATCCCAGGAGGTCTACACTAACACACATAATTATTAAGATGTCCAAAATTAAAGATAAAGAGAGAATCTTAAAAGCAGCACAAGGAAAGCAACTAGTTGTATAAAAGGTAAACCCAATAAGGCTATCAATGTTTATTCAGCAGAAATTTTGCAGACCAAAAGGGAGTGGCATGATATATTCAAAGTGCTGAAAGGATAAAACCAACAACCAACATTACTCTACACAGCAAGGTTATAATTTAGATATGAAGCAGAGATAAAGAGTTCATCACTACCAAACCAGCCTTACAAGAAATGTTAAAGGGATATCTATTAGCAGAAAAGAAAATTCCATAATTAGAAGTAACAATATTATGAAAGGAAAATTTGCAGTGGTAAAAACCAACATATAATGAAGGTAGCTGATCAGTCACTTTGAAGTCTGTATGAAGGTTTAAAGGCAAAGGTAGTAAAATTAACTAAAACTATAATAATTAGTTAAGGATACATAAGATAAAAAGATGTAAAATATGACATCATGTACATAAAACATGGAGGGAGTAAAAATGTAGGGCTTTTAGAATGATGTTCAAGCCATCAACTTAGTATGGACTGATACATACATAGGATGTCATATATAAACTTCACAGTAACCATAAATCATAAACCTATAATAGATACACACACAAAAAATAGAAAGGAATCAAAGAAAAACATTAAATAAAGTCATCAAACCACAAGGGAGGACAGCAAAAGAAGAAAGGAACAGAGAACTACCAAAAAAGAAAAAGAAAATGGCAAGAAGTACATATCTACTTTATATATAAATGATCTAAGTACACCAATCAAAACACAGTGGTGACTGGATGAATTAAAAATTCATTTATGTGCTGCCTACAGGAGACTCACTTCAGAACAAAAGTCTCATACAGACTGAAAGTGAATGCATGGGAAAAGATATTCCATGCAAATGGAACTGATAAAAAGCTAGGGTAGCAATAGTTATATCACATCAAATAGACATTAAAGTGAAGACTATAACAAGAGATGACGATCCTAACATGATAAAAGGATCAATCCAACAAGAGGATATAACAATGTATATATCCATGCCCCCAACATATGAGCACCTAAATGTAAAAAGCAAATATTAACAGACATAAAGGGAGAAATTGACAGTAATACAACAATAGTAGGGGACTTTAACATCATACTTACATCAATGAATAGATCACTGAGACAGAAAATAATAAGGAAACAGTGGGTTTCAACAACAGATTAGACAAGATGGACTTAATAGATATATACAGAACATTCCATCCAAAAAAAATCCTAATTCTATATACACATTCATTTCAAGTGCACATGGACCATTTTCCAGTATAGATCATGTTAAGCCACAAAACAAGTCTTAATACATTTAAGGAAATTGAAAGCATATCAAACATCTTTTCTAACAACACAGTATGAAACTAGAAATTAATTACAAGAAAAAGCTGGAAATAGACAAATATTTGGAGGCTAAACAACATGCTGATGAACTGCCAATGGGCCAATGAAGAAATCAAAGAAAAAATTTTTTAAATACCTTGAGACAAATGAAAATGAAAAACAACCATTCAAAATATTTGTGACACAGCAAAAGCATTTCCAAAAAAGAAGTTTATAGCAATATAGAAATTCCTCAAGAAACAAGAAAATCCAAAATAAACAATCTAACCTTATATCTAAAAGAACTAGAAAAAAATCCCAACATTAGTAGAAGAAATTATAAACATTAGAGAGGAAAAAGAAAAAGATAGAAAAAATCAACAAGATCCATGAAAATAAGAGCTGGATTTTTAAGGTAAACAAAATTGATAAACCATTAGCCAGACTCAACAAGAAAATAAGAGAGGGGATTCAGAAAAATAAAATCATAAATGTAAAAAGGACATGTTACAAACAACACCACCGGAATACAAAGAATTATAAGAGACTACTACAAAAAAATGATATCTAGCAAATTGGACAACCTAGAAAAGTTTGATACATTCTTAGAAACATACAATCTTCCAAGACTAAATCAGGAAGAAATATAATATATGAAAAAATTATTCTTAGTAATAAAATAAAATTAGTAATCAAAATATTCCCAACAAAGGCCAGGCACACATGGCTTCACAGGTGAATTCTACCAAACATTTAAAGAAGAGCTAATAGAAGATGAAGGAATTTTTTCAAGTTCATTCTACAGTGCCTGTATTACCCTGATGCCAAAATCAAAGACAATTCATAAAAGATAATTACAAGCTGATATCACTGATATATTTAGTTGCAAAAATCCTCAACAAAATCTTAGCAAACCAGATTCAAAAATACATTGAAAAGATTATTCACCCCAATCAAGTGGGGGTATTCCAGGGATAAAAGGATGGTTCAATATCTGCAAATCAATAAATAGAACACACCACATTAACAAAATGGATAAAAATTATTTAATCATCTCAATAGATGCAAAAAAGCATTTGACAAAATTCACTATTTGTTCATGATAAAAACTATCAACAAAGTGAGATTAGAGGGATCATACCTGAACATAATAAGGCCATATCTGACATACCTAAAGCTAACATCATAACTCAATGGAGAAAAGTTAAAAACTGTTTCTCTAAGATCAGGAGCAAGACATGGTTGTCCACTCTTACCACTTTTAGTCAACATAGTACTAGATGTCCTAGCTGCAACATCAGACAAGAAAATGAAATAAAATGTACCCAAATTGGTAAGAAGTAAAAGTGTAAACAAAAAATCTACAGATTTAATGTAATCCCTATCAAAATACCAATGGCATTTTTCACAGAGCTAGAACAAATAATCCTAAGATTTATATGGAACCACAAAAGACCCCAAATAGTCCAACCTGGGTGTATCATTTGTTCTAATTTCAAACTCTATTACAAAGCTATATAGTAATCAAAATAGTATGGTACTGGCACCAAAACAGACACATAAGTCAGTGGAACAGAGTAGAAAGCCCAGAAATAAATCCACATCTATGTGGTCAATTAATATATGGCAAAGGTGGCAAGAACATATAATGGGGAAACCCAATTTCTTCAGTAAATGGTGTTGGGCAAACTGGACAACTACATGCAAAAGAATGGAATTGGACCACTTTCATATACCATACATAAAAATAAACTAAATGGATTAAAGACCTAAATATAAGACCTGAAACAATGAAACTCCTAGAGAAAACACAGGGAGTAGTCTCTTTGACATTGGCCTTAGCAATATTTTTCTGTATCTATGGCTCTAAGGCAAGGGCAAAAAAGCAAATAAATAATTGGAATTACAACAAAATAAAAGGTTCTTGCACAAGAAAATAAAACACCAACAAATGAAAAGATACCCTAATATATGGGAGAAGATATCTGCAGATGATGTATCTGATAAGGGGTTAATACTAAAAGCATATAAAGAAATCATACAACTGAACACCAAAAGCACAAATAATCTGATTTTAAAAATTGATAGAGGACTGAATAGAATTCTTCCAAATAAGACATACATACAGCCAAGAGACACATGAAAAGATGCTCAACATCACTTATCATCAGGAAAATGCAGATCAAAACCAAAATGAATTGTCACCTCATACCAGTCAGAATGACCAGTATTGAAAAGATATAACAAGTGTTGGTGTAGATGCAGAGAAAAGGAATAAACACTGGTGAGAATGTGGAGACAAGGGAACCCTTGTGCCCTGTTGAGAATGTAAATTGGTGTATACACTAAGGAAAACAGTATGGAGGTTCCTCAAAAAACTGAAATACAAATACCATACAAACCAGTTCCTGGAAGAAAACAAAAACATTAATTCAAAAAATATATGTGCCCCTATGTTTATTGCAGCATTATTTACAATAGCCAAGATAAGGAAGAAACCTAAAACCTAAATGTCCTAATAGGTGAATGAATAAGGAAGATTGGTATATATATATATACACACACAGTGTAGTATTAGTCATAAAAAGGAATGGAATTTCACCATGTCAGGCAGGATGGGTGGACCTAGAGAGTATTATGCTAAGTGAAATAAGTTAGACAGAAAAGAATAGATATCATATGATTTTACTTATATGTGGAATCGAAAAAAAAAAACAAATGAACAAATAGAAACAGACTCATAAAAACAGAACAAACTAGTGGTTGCCAGAGGGGAGGGGTATAAGAAAATGGATAAAATAAGTGATGAAAGAGGTTAAAACTACCAGTTATAAAATAAATAAGTCACAGGGATGAAAAGAACAGCATAGAGAATATAATCAATAATATTGTAATAACTTTGTATGATGAAAGATGGTAACTACACTTACTGTGGTGAACATTTCATGATGCATATAATTGTTGAATATGTTGTACTCTGAAACTAATATAACATTGTGTGTTAACTATATTTTTATAAAAAAAGATAATCTTATAAACTCTCCATCATTCTTCCCAATCCAAAATCTTCATGTGAATTCCCCATGTGCCAACCCATATAAGGTTCTCTCATCTCAAGTTTGGCCACACAGTAGAGTCACTGACAAGATTTAAAAGTACTGATCCTACTGCAAAAATTTTTGATTTGGTAGTTTTGAAGAGTAAGCATTGGTATTTTCAAAATTCCCCAGCTTATTCATATGTGCACCAAATTTGAGAACCACTGAGCAAGGATGATTCTAAAATAAGAATAAAAGTAATACTACTTCTACCCTGGCTTTCTGACCACTCTAGTGCAACACGCTGGGTTCTTCAGAGATGCAACAACCAAGTGGAAAGTACTCACAAGCCTTAGAATGACACAGATCTGGCTTTGAATCCCAGATCTACTGGTTTCAACATGATTAATGCCACTTACAAGACAATTTGCCTGAGACTTGGTTTTCTAGTTGTGTAATGGACAAAATAGTGTCTGTGAATCAAATAGGTAAACCAATTTGCCTGCCATGTTCAACTTATTCTTCTAGCTTACCCAGCCTGTCCACAGGGCCCAGGAAGTTATTGATCTATAAATGGGGTTAGGGCACCTCTCTATCTGCCCAGAAGAGCTCTGTTTATGTTTATTAGTTATTAATCATGCCAGTTTTTTTTCTCAGAAGTGTACCAGTTTGGAATATTAACTAAGTAGTGATCTTTCCCATATATCATATTTTTCACTTATCACTTTTGGTTGACTGCCCTGAGGTAGAAAGTTGACCCATAGAGTGAACCCATCATATTTTTTATACAACTTTAAAAGATGGAACAAATAAACTACATAAGTTATCTATGCTTCTTTAGCAAATTACACAAAAACTTAGTGACTTAAAACAACATATATTATTTTATAGTTTCTGTAGGTCAGGAATCCAAGGCTCATCCTTCTGCTTTGGGGTCTATCCTTGCATTTAAGTTGTTCAGACCTAGTGAGCAAGAAGTAGCAACTACTCTAGACTTATTGACAAGACATCTGCATGTCAGAGGATGGGAAATAAATTCAACTAAAGTTCTGGGACCTTCTACATTGGTGGAACTTCTCAAGTGCTAGTGGTGTTGGGGTATGTTGAGAGCATGAAAGAGTGAAAAAAATTGCAGGAAGTATGGGAATATTAAATCACATTTGTACATTTTCAGAGTAAACCAGTTATCTGCCACCTAGTAGAAAGGCCAACTGGGACATTATATTAGTGAGCAGGCCAAAGAGGTATATCGAAGAAAACACTTCTAATTCTTTAGAAAACCTTGAGTTTATCTATGAAACAAATTCGACAGCTGTCCATGTTTAAGTTCTGCCAAGCCCTTTTATCAACAACACCTCCTTAGGCAGTCCCTGTCAGAACTTATCACAATGTATCTCCACACTGAGACAACTTAACACTTTTCAAAAGTTCCCACAAAATTTCAGAGTCTATGCTATGAAATCCTTCTGGGTTTTTTTTTTCTTTAATTGTCTTCAGACAGATTTTTGTTTCTGCAACCAAAGAGTTTTCACCAAAACAAAACTGAGTTACTGCAAAGACTACATGAAATAGTGTAGATAAATTGTGTGCAACTTAATTAAGACTCATAAATAGAGGCTGTTCTGAGTCATGAGTACAATTATTGACAGGACTAAACTAACTGAAGCATATGTAGAAGCAAGAAAATTGGTCATTAAGCAAACTCAAAACCATGCCTCATGAGGAATCGCTCATGGAACCAGAGCATTTAATCAGGACAACAGAATCCTCAGAAGTCATATAACATTTTTTTTCCCCAAATGTTGAAAGCCTATCATTAGCAGATGACTTATTAAACATAAAAGCAGGAAGCTGTGAAGAGATCTAAAAGGATGCAGGGAAGTGTTTTAAGGGTCAGGACCTTCTTCATCATTAAAAGAATTCAAACATAAGCAGCTTGTCAGAGATTTAAACCAGATGATATTTAAAGTCTTTCTAATATTAAACTTACATAAGTTTGTGAGATAGAGAAATTTAATCTTTTGGGGCTTTACTTTCCTCTCCTGTAAAGTAGCTAAGATAGTAACTGCCTTATCTACCTAGGCTTAAGGCCAGCAGACAGAAGGTTATCAGTTATATGAAAGTCTCTGCTGTGATCCACAAGCCTGCTGAGAACCCAGTTGCCTTCCTAGAAAGACTTAAAGAGGCACTCATTAAACGTACTAATCTGGACCTACACTCATATGAGGGGAGGGCCATCCTGAAAGATAGGTTTCTGACCCAGTCAGCACAAGCCATTAAGAGGAAACTTCAAAAGGTAGTTCAGGACTCAGAGGTCACAAGACGACATAATTACCACAGCAACCTAGATTTTCTACAACCAAGAGAAGGTCATGGAGAGGTTAGGGCTCAGGAGAAGGAATGCAAAAAGGAGGTGCTGCACCAGAAGGAGGAATGGAAAAGAGAGGCTAGGTGTGCCCAGATGATGGCCCCATTCAGGGCTGAGGGCAGCCTATTGGTACCCCAGCCACCCCTAAGGATCGCTCCACAAAGTGTTATATCTGCCAGTAAGCAGGACATTGGGCCAAACAATGTCCCTGAAGGGACAAGTCACCTATCACTGCCTGCCCAAAATGAGGAAAAGCAGGGCACTGGGCCACTTTCTGTCCCCAAACCTAAAGGCATTGGGGGTCTGAGGCAGTCCCAGATCTTCAATTGCTCAACCAGGACTGATGAAGCCCCCCCACCCCCACGCCCATTCAGCCCCATTGCAGATCAACATCACTGGGCTGGAGCCAAAGTTACCAATGGATACAGGAGGCAGGACAGTAATTTTCCTTTGTGTACTTGGGCTACCCACTCTCTTCCAACTTCCTTCTTCAGACCCCTCACCTCAAAAGCCTGCACTGTCTTGGGACTTACTGGTAAGCCAACTTCTCTGCCATTTACTCCTGCTCTGTGCTGTCTCTGCTGGGCCTTTTCCCACAGCTTCCTGGTTAATGCCTGAAGGTCCCAGCCCACTGTCAGGCCAAGGTATTCTACAAATATTGGGAACTTGAGTCACGTTAGGGGAAAGGATAACCCAGGACAGAGGCCAGAGACTTGGAAGATTACTACCAATCCTAATGTCTGGGACCAAGGCATCTCCAGGAAAGCCATTTCAGCTTCCCCTGTGATAACTGAACTGAAAGATCCTACTGAGTTCCCACCAACCAGACTGGTTTTTGTAAAGGGCAGCTCACCACCCACACACCTGTCAGTCTGCTCTTAAATCAGTCATCCACTAACTGTTCCATCTTGTTCACATGAGCAGTACACCAGCTACTTTGGAACCAAGTGCAAAGCACCCTCTTTTCCAGACCAATAGGCCAACCTAATCAAACCATACCCAATTGTTTCTTCCCTCATAGCAGCCAATTTAGCTGCCCAAACTATTCAACTTTGATGGCAGAAACTTCCAAATGGATGCGGAAGCACCAGCTTAATTTCCATGTTCATTACCTCTTTGGTCACCCACCTGTCCTCTTTGGGACTATACTTTGCATATGGACATAGAGCTTATTGTAAACTCCCTCCTGAATGGTCTGGACACTGCTCTTTGGGTTGTATAGTAATAAATGTGCTTGTCTAAGGCCAGTATATCTTTCCCTTATCCAATATATCACCAAAATTGACCAACAGGCAGGACTCCTCCCAATAGCAATGGAGCTCAAGGCTCTCCTGCGAACTGTGGGGTCAGCCACTGTGGAGATTCCTCCCTAGGAAATCAATCCTAATTATCCCAGGAAGTAGCTGGGAATTTCTGGTGAATAGCTGCACCTTGACAAGGCTTCAGGACAAATTAGACTCCCTTGCTAGGGTGGCTTTTCAAAACCACAGAATATTAGACCTCTTCACTGTGAGCAAGGGAGGAACCTGCCTGTATCTAAGGGAGGAATGCTGTTTCTACATCAGTCAGGCCAAGTACAGGAAGGTATCAGCTCGATTCTAGACTCCACAGATAAAATATAAACTTTGAGCATGGCTGCCTCAAGTTGGAAATCATGGCTATCATCTGTCCTTCTACCCTTGGCATTTCCCCTTATTTTATAGTCATGGACCTTGAGCTGAACATCCTTCAATTAACCTCTTTATTCAATTTCTCTCTTCCTGACTTCAGGCGCTACATTTACAAATGATGATTCAAGATGGTTATCAGGGACACTTCAGCTAACCACTAACATCAATAGACAGATAAACCAGACAGAAAATAAATAAGGAAACAGAGGCAATGAACAATACATTAAACCATATGGAGTTAACAGATAACTAAGGAACATTCCACACAAAAGCATCAGGATATACATTTTTCTCACGTGTACATGGAATGTTCTCCAGAATAGATCACATACTAGGCTACAAAAGATGCTCAATAAATTAAAAAGATTGAAATTGTATCAAGCAACATTACAGACCACAATGATATGAAACTAGAAATGAATTATACAAAGAAAAAAAAAAAGCTCACAAACACACAGAGGATGCTTCTAGGTAATGAATGGATCAATGGAGAAACCAAAACAGATGTCAAGCAATACATGGATACAAAGGAAAACAAAAATATAACAGTCCAAAATTTGTTGAATGCCACAAAAGTGGTTCTAAGAGAGGAGTACATAGCAGTAGAGGCCTGCCTCAAAAAACAATAAAAATCCCAAATAAACAGTCTAAACTCACAATTAAAGAAACTAAGAAAAGAAGAATAAGTGAGACTCAAAGTTAGTAGAAGGAGGGACATAATAAAGATCAGAGCAGAAATAAATAAAAGAGAAGAATAAAACAATAGAAAAAAAACAAGAGCTAGTTCTTTGAGAAAATACACAAAATAGACAAACCCCTAACCAGACTTATCAAGAGAGGATATAAATAAACAAAATACAAAAAGAAGAAATAGTCACAATAGATACAATAGAAATACAAAGAATTGTTAGAGAATTCTTTAAAAAATTATATGCCAAAAAATTGGACAACCTAGAAGAAATAAAAAAATTCCTAGAAAAATACAACCTTTCAAGACTGACCCAGGAAGATACAGAAAATCTGAACAGACCAATTACCAGCAATGAAATTGAACTGATAATCAAAAATTCCCAACAAAGAAAATACCAGGACCAGATGGCTTCACATCTGAATTTTACCAAACATTTAAAGAAGAGCTCGTATCCATCTTTCTTTAACTATTCTAAAAAGTAGAAAAGGAGGGAATATTTCCAAAGTCATTCTATGAGGCCAGCATCACTCTAATACAAAAACCAGACAAAGACAATATCAAAAAGGAAATTATAGACCAATATTCCCTGATGAACACAGATGCAAAAATCTTCAACAAATATTAGCAAACCAAATTCAAAAATATATCAAAAGGATCATCCATCACGACCAAGTGGAATTTCTTCCAGGGATTCAGGATGGTATAATAATAAAAAATTAATCAGTACCATACACCACATAAACAAAAGGAGGGATAAAAACACATGATCATCTCAATAGATGATGAAAAATAATTTGACAAAATTCAACATCATTCATGATAAAATCAACAAAATGGATACAGAGGGTAGTACCTCAATATAAGAAAGGTCATATATGATAAACCCACAGCTATCATACTCAATGGTGAAAAGCTGAAAGTTTTTCTCTAAGATCAGGAACAAGGCAGTGATGTCCACACTCACCATTTTAATTCAACATAGTACAGGAGGTCCTAGCCATGACAATCAGGCAACACAAAGAGATAAAAGGCACTCACATTGGTAAGGAAGAAGTTCACCTGTCACTATTTGCAAATGACATGATGTTATATATAGAAAACTCTAAAGATTCCACCAAAAAGTTATTAGACCTAATAAATGGATTCAGCAAAGCTGCAGGATACAAAATTAATACACAGAAATCTGTTGTCTTCCTACATACTAACAATGAACTAGCAGAAAGAGAAGTCAGGAAAGCAATTCCTTTTACAAGTGCATAAAAAATAATAAAATACCTAGGAATAAATGTAATTAAGGGGTGAAAGACCTGTACTTTGAAAACCATGACACTCACAAGAGAAATTAAAGACACAAACAGAAATACATCTGATGCTCATGGCTATGAAGAATTAATATTGTAAAAATTTCCATCCTGCTCAGAGCAATTTATAGATTCAGTTCAATCTCTATCAAAATACCAATAGCATTTTTCAATGAACTAGAACAAATATTCCTAAAATTCATGTAGAACCACAAAAGACCCCAAATAGCAAAATCAATCTTGAAAAAGAAGAACAAATCTGGGGGTATTATGCTCCCTGTCTTCAAATTACACTACAAAGCTACAGTAATCAAAATATGGTACTAGCACAAGAACAGACCCATAGATCAAGGCAACAGAAGAGAGCCCAGATATAAACCAACACATATATGGTCAATTAATACAAAATAAAGGAGCCATTAATACAAAATGAGGAAAGGACAGCCTCTTCAATAACTAGCACTGGGAAAACTGGACAGCTACATGCAAGAGAATGAAACTGGATTACTGTTTAACTCCATACACAAAAGTAAACTCAAAATGGATCAAAGACCTGAATGTAAGTCATGAAACCATAAAACTCTTAGAAGACAACATAGGCAAAAATATCTTGAACATAATTATGAGCAATCTTTTCCTGAACCAATTGCCTCAGTCAAGAGATACAAAATAAAAAATTAACAAAGTGGAACTACAACAAACTGAAAACTGTACAGCAATGGACACCATGAACAGAACAAAAAGGCAACCTACAGTATGGGAGAATATATTTTTAAACAATTTATCTGATAAGGGGTTAACATCCCAGATATATAAACTCACACAGCTCAACACCAGAAAAACAAATACGCTGTTTTAAAAAGTTAGTGGATGATGTGAACAGATATTACTCCAGTGAAGAAATACAGATGGCTAGCAGATAGATGAAAAATGCTCCACATGGCCAACTATTAGGGAAATGCAAATGAAAACCACCATGAGATATCACTTCACACCAGTTAGAATGGCCACTATCCAAAAAGACAAGAAATAACCAGTGTTGTGTGAGGATCTGAAGAATTGGGAACCCTCTTATACTGTTGGTGGGAATGTAAGTTGGTGCAGCCAAAGTGGAAAGCAGAATGGAGGTTTCACAAAAAATTAAAAATAGAAATACCATATGACCAGTAAATCCACTTCTAGGAATTTACCCAAAGAAAACAAAATGCCTGATCGAAAAGATATATGCACCCTTATGTTTATTCCCACATTAACTACAGTAGTCTAGCTATGGAAGCAACCAAAGTTGTCATAAATAGATGAATAGATAAAGAAGAGGTACATATACACAATGGAATATTTATTCATACATAAAGAAGAAAGAAATACTTAACATTTGTGACAACATGGATGGATCTAGAGGGTATTATGCTAAGAGAAATAAGCCAGGCAGAGAAAGACAAGTACCAAATGATTTCACTTATTTGTGGAACATAAAAAGAAAGTAAGACAGAATGAGTGAAACAGTAGTAGACTCATAGACACTGAGAAGTGACTGGTGGTTACCATGGGGGAGGGCTTCGGGTGGATAGGTAGGAAGTGTGAGGGGGTAAAGGGGCACAAAAATTCTCAATCATAATATGTTTCTAGGGATAGTAGTACAGAATGGAGAATATAGCCAATGATTCTGTAACATCTTCCTATGTTGATAGATAGGAACTGACTAGTGGGGGTGAGGATTTAATAATATTGGTAAATATCAAATCACTGTGTTTATATTTGAAATCAATAGAAGATTGTATAGCAATGACGCTTAAATTTTAAAAAATGATGGTATCAGTGAATCCAGATGTTCTTATTCTCCATCTATACGGAATATCTGGATAAGCCAGAACCTTCCTTTGGGCATGGTTTCCTATATCCATGGTCCCACAGCACTTAACCAACCAGTCACAACCCTAAACCCTGACTTGATGGAGAGCAAGCATTGGTATTCAGTCTATGTACACTACCCCTTTGTCAGCAGGAAGCAGCCTGAGTGGTCATACCCCAATGTCCAAAGAAATGGGTCCCAACTTCTTGAGGAGGAGATGTTAGGTAGGAAGATAGGCATGAGTAGCAGGGAGGGAGAAGATAAGGTTCAAGGAAAACTGCTCACAGTTAGGAGGTCCCACTTGAAGACAACAAAGGCTTTACAGGGAAATAACTTCCTTGCCTATGGGGACAAGGCCAAACTGGTCCCAACCAGATCACAAAACAGGCACAATAAAATAAAACTAAGAATCATCCAAACCACACCTCATCATAATTTCATTAAAATGAAATTGTGGTTTTGCTCCTCCCCTCTTCCCCATGGGCTTTTCTGTGTTTATTTTGGGAAAAGACATGCACCCCAAGAGGAATGGGAGTATAAATTGAGCTAATCAAATGACCTTACCTTGTCAGTCAAAGAGGCACCTCCCAGTTAGGTCATGATAAATAAACACCCTAGTAAAAGACTGCGGACTCTGTCTAACTTGAGTCTGGCCTACTTCTCCCTTGGAGTGTATTCAAATAAAACTTTCACTCTGCTTTGCTATTTTGCCTCTACCATTCAATTCTCTGTTTTAGCGGGGACAAGAACAGAGGAAAAAACTCTACCCATAGAATTACTAAACATCCCTAACCTCACTTTCCTCATCTGTGACAGGGGATGATAGGGTCACTCAGAAAATTAAATTAGATAAGTCATTCAAGTTCCTTAGCATAATGTCTGGCACAAAATGAACTTGCCATAAATAGAGCTATTGTTCTTTACATTTTCTTAATGTTATTTTTTTATTGACTTTGTTTTCTTACAATGACCAAGAGGAATTCATTAATATATACTATTTTTAAATTTTTATTTATTTTTAACATATTTTTTAGAGCAATTTTTAGGTTCACTGAAAAATTGAGAGAAAGTTACAGAGATTTCCTATACTGCCCCTACACATTGGACAGCCTTCACCTGTGTGGTACATTTGTCATAATTGATGAACTTACACTGACATAATTATCATCCAAAAAGCATAGTTTATGTGAGGTTTCACTCTTGGTATTGTACATTTTGTGGTTTGGACAAATTTATAATGGCATATATTCACCATTATAGTTTCATTATTTTAAAGTTTTTACTGTTTACTGATATTCTAGTAATGTCTTTTATTTAATTAAAATATTTCTTGTTTACCCTTCCAATAATGCTAGCTTCAGAATATTGTGATACTTTCTTTTTACTTACCTGTGTGTTTTACTGACATAGGCCAACTTTCTTGTATATAAAGTGAGGGTCACTCTGCTGTAATGTTCAAAAGCAACAACATAGGTACATGAATCATACCCTTCTCACAGAAGAACAAGGAGAAATTATATACAGCAGCAATAAAGTCTAATCATTGTACAAAAGAATGAATAGAAATAAATGTCAATAAAATATGTTCAATGCACATATCAAAAAGAAGAAATGTAGACACAGAAAGAAATGCATGTATTATTCTAGAGTGAGAAAAGTAACAAGAAACCTGAGACACTAGAATAGTCTTCTCTTGAGATAGACTATAGCAAGACAGGCTTGAAGATTTACATAACCTCTGATCTGGTATGGTATGAGGCCAATGAGAGTCTCCTAACCAAAACTATCTCTCTTTGGCTGCCTTCCAGGACACCTGGAATGTCACCATAAAATTTGTATATTTGTATTCCTTATTAAAAGTCAATGCCAATGGAAGGGGACACATCATGTTATTATCAGTCCACATGTAAGAGAAAAAAAGCTATTGTAGTTTAGAGTAAAGCACTCTTACTAAAGGATATAGGATAGATATCTAATAAGGAGAGGGAGGATTTTGAGTGTGGGAAGTTACATGTGTGTATAAGGGAGAGTGGAACTAGAAAGATAGATGTGAGAGTGATTATATGTAAGACTAAAGTGCCAACAGTCCAAACAGGCAAAATTTCTCTTTCATTTAAGAAAATGACTTACAAACCCTTATACCTGAGTCTTCCAAAACAGAATTGTTACAGCATCCACCTTTAAGGCGAAAAGAAAAAAAAAAATCTTAGTGAGTCTAGGATTGGATGACCTTGCAAGTATTGCCACAGCTACAGGCTTCCTGATTTATGGCAATGTTAGGAATTAGGGCTGTCTCCTTTCTGAAGTACTGCAACATGCTGTAAAAGGGCACTCTGAATCACAAGGCATAAAACAGCATGTCAAGGGAGGGATATTCCAAGTCAAAAATAATGGTGATAAATCAGAAGCAGTGAATGAGACTATATGGTTTTATTTTGTTACATAAAGTCTTTGCTACACTTCTTAGTACACTCTGCTGAAAACTAAAGCTACAATAGTTACACACATCTATACGGGTTTCCCTTTTTAAGAATTATTTTCAGGAATGATACAATATGCTGCACGACAATATTAGAGAAGTCAATATTTTCAAGGGAAATATACAGCCATATTTGTTTCTTTGATAATTTAAAAAATAAGAATAAACTCCAGTTAATTTAACTATAGTTAAACCTGTAAATATATAAAGATTAAGTCATTCCTGTTTTAATTATTAATACTTATTGGCACCCTGTGTGTGTACATGTGTGTGTTTTAACTTTTAAATCCTTAAAAAGAAAAACAAATTTATCACAAGAAGTTCAGAGATAATTAAGTCATCGAATCAATTAGATATAAATGCTAATGCTTTCCTCAAAGAACATTCTTTAATAGCTTGGTTAGAATTAAAGCAAGGTTAAAATTATTTCCCTATTAAATTTCTTGGATTTAAGAGCATCTCAATAGGTTCAGTCACATGATTAGTTACTTGTGACTATTTGTAAAATTTTTATACTCAGATACTTGTTGGGTATGGATTGCCATCTGTATTTTTTTGCCTTAGGTTTCATCCTTAGGTAGACACTTGGTTGCCAGGACTTTAAAATTTACTTTTTTGAGCACTTGTAAGTGACCTCAAAGTACACAACACGTAATAATTTAGTTTATCTTTGGAACAAATTATCATGTCTCAGTTCTCCATGACCTAAGTCAAATGTTATGGTGGCTTCATGTTCTCAAGATAACTCACATGTTTGATGTTCATATGTGGAAAATCATCCCCTCCCACAAAATAAATAATTTAAAAAGTAGAAGCCAATTTCTGTTACTTATGAGAATGATACAGAGATGGGAAAAGAGTTAATTCTTTACCTTAAATCAGAAGTTTGATAAATGAAAAATTAGAATTGTGAACATCATTGTATGTTTATTTTACCACATATTCCATACAAAAGCATAAAATGATTCACAAAACTGGTTCAGTGTTAAAAGTGGTACACAATTGCTCATCTATTAAGAGAGAAAACTAAAAACAAAATGGAAAAGGTGATGATTTTATGGTGGAAGTATACGTAAAATTACCAGTGATTCCTAATGGAACAGAATTCAGGTGAAAAGATGTTAAAATATGCTCATGTTTGTGATTTTGAAGCATCATGTGATTTTGTCATGAATATCAGTGAAAAAACTTTTTCCTTTACATATAGAAGAGAAGGTGGTATAATGTAAAGAAGAGATTCTCTGAAGAATCAAATAAACTTAAATTCTAATCCAAACATCAGTTTGTATTAGTTATGTGACCTTGGAAATCTACTTAACCTCTAAATTGTAGTTTCTCCAGCTCCAAATGTAACTTAAGGTCAGTGTGAGTATTAAATGAGGTAGTGCATATAAAATGCCTGGATATGGAAAGTGTTCCATATATATATTTTTAAGAAAAAGCAAGTGTCATCTTATTTAAGCTGCTTTTCTGGTGAAATAATGACTCCATATTACTACTCACTGACAGACATTTTGTGGCAGATCCAAGACTGGAAGTTCAGTTTATGGTCGTGAGTAAAGTCAAGAGCCTCCTCTTTCAAAGTAACTGTCAAGTAGTCATTCATAACATTTTTAAGTAACTAACCTATCTGGCTAGATAAGCCAAAGTTTACATAGATTAAAAAAACAATAATAAGTTCATGCATAAGATAACCATGATTTTAGTTCAAATTGCAAGGTTTATTTATTTATTGAAATATCGGAAACTACTTTGTCATAATGTTCGTCAACATTTATAAAATTAATTTTTGTGTCTGCGATTCATGTACATATTTAAAAAGGGGCCTCATGAATATTCAAATACACTTACAAAATAAAATCATTATTTTATCTGACAGTACATTTTTAAAATAATTTATGGTAATTATTTAGTAACTGCATAAGGAAATTAATAGCAGATAATACAAGAAAAATATAATTAATTAATCATTTTTTATTATTCTACTATCACTTTTGATATTAGCTAGCTTTTGATCTTTAATCATTCCCTAAAATAGATACTACTTTTTACTGAACTATAAAGTATAAGGAATATTTTGGATTAGTATTTTACTCTACCACTTACTATAAATAGCAAATCTTACTTCATCCTTTATTTACCTTTCAAGATTTTTTTTTAAAACCACCTCTGTTGAATAAAATCTCCTGACTCATTGCACTGATTAAAATAATTTTTCTCCAAGTTTTAGTAATTAATATCACTTGCTTTTCTTTCTATTCCACCTTCAGAAACTGACATTTATCATCCTTGTAAAGAAAAACAAGATACAGATCACTTTTGCATAAACAATCCATGACATGCATTCATCAGCATGACTCAATCAGGGATCACCAGGAGCTAATGGAGTAGTGAGGTCCTGGCATTTGCTAAGTACGAGTATATGGAACCATTATAAGAATTACGTTCAGAGATAAGCTAAAACTATGTATTGTACATTCTAAACTATATTGAGAAAAAGCATTTTAGTACTAAATCCAAAGGAAGCTCTGAACTGAAAATACACCAACTAAGATTTTGTTGTATATACTGTAACAGAATATTAAATACACCTTTGCTTGTCAGATAAAAAAACAAAGGTTGCTAAAATGAGCAAGGTTTCAATGTCGTCTCTCCAGTGATTCAAAGTGACATAAATGATTGCACAAGTATAAAAGCAGCTTTGATCACATTACTGCAACAGATTAGTTTGAAACTGTTATAAGCAATGTTATAAAGTCTTTCAAAATATACCGTAGATTTCAAATTTATATTTTATATTTTAAATAAATTCCCAATTATAATTTGTTAATAATCATCACACTATTCAACATTATTGAAAATATTTAATTTTAATCTAGTATCTTATGCCAGCAATCAGACATCAGTTTGATAAAATAGATTTATATGCAAATCATTAACTATTGTTTAAAGTTAATTAGTTTACTGATCTTGTCATTCCTAAAAGCATTGTGATGGCCTAGGTACAATAAAACTGGAAACCCAAAGCAAAATATATCTAAAAAATTTAAACTTGAAGGAGTGACTGGATTAGGAAAACAATTAGAATTAAGCTCAAAACTAATTTCTGAAACTCTTATTAAGAAGACTGAAAAGAGAAACATTGAGTTACTTATCAGTAACAAATGGGGGGAGGACAATCCTAATTCTTGTTATAGAAATAAAATAATAGCTTGCATAGGTTCATTGAATTTGAAAAAATGAAAAAGGAAAAGGGCTGCATCTACATTGGTTTTACTAAATATTAGAAAGTACTTCTAATAAGGCAATTCTTTGGGATAAGGTAGAAATAAGTGGAGGTGAGAAGGGTCTAGATATAAAACATCTCAAGTAATTCTTAATTCAAGAATAATTAAAAGTTGACATCTTATTTAGTCTAAAGTTTGAGAAAGGATAAATGGTAAAACTATCCTTATTGGGAGCCTAGCAAGAACCTAAGGTACGGTATTCTCTGAAAGAAAATGTGTCAGATACCAAGGATTTGAACACTCCTAGTAAAGTTTTATTGTAAAAGATAAATTTTAATTGCATAACGTTAAGTGTCCACTGGAATTGTTGTCTAGGTTTATGGCTACATGGAGGTAGGCTGAAGGAATCACTTTAGATAGGACCTATATTTTTTTTTCCCTGTAGATTAATTAGATTTGTTCACACTGTCAGTTAAAATATCAAAGTTCTTTATTGTTAATATGAACAAGGTAACCTTGAATGATCATTTTTAATAAAAGTAGTTATCAAATGTCATCTCTACTTCTGAGAAACCAAAATACGGATTCTGTAACAGCTGGACCCTTATTATAGTTCTTCCCCTGACAAAAGGAAATAATTCCCTTCGTCAAGACTCTACTTTTCCCATGTGCCAATGGATGTTACTTTTTCCTACCATCTCCAGGACTATACTCTTATCAATCATTTCTTTTTCTTCTGCATCATGCTTTTATTCTTTACTGGCTTAACTGGTGTCGAACTAGAATATTCAATATGCTCTAGTTTCTCAAATCTTATCTTTTAAAATTCTCTATTTGACCACATTTCCCCTCAGTTACAGATTCCTCTCATTATTTTCTTTTTGTACATATATTTGAGTTGGGTGTTGGGAAAATAAGGAGCTGTGGATAAAATTGCAGTATTTCCAGAATCTCTTGCCTGGCCTTAGTACATTTGCATATCAATAGGTGTTTCCAAGGGGTGGAGAGAAGTACATCTCCATATCAATAGGTAATTATCAGGTCAAGAGAGGGCTTAATTGGATGGGAGAGGTTGGGTGGGGTCCCTTCTTCTGCAGCCAGGTCATGAGAAAGACACAGGAGAGCAAAGGTGGACTGCTTGAACAAATAAAGGGGTTTCTCCCATTTTATTTTTTCATTTGACTGATTTCAGTTTCAAAGGTACTTGCCCCAGGATTTTCCAACCAGAGTTACAGGAGCACATCCCTCTAAAGACTTCTATTTTTCTTTATTAATTCAGGAAAGAATGAGTTAGAATTTTGAAAACATTTCATAAGTTTAAGGCAATCATCATGAAGCAGAAAATGAGCTGACCAGAGATACACACTGAGATTACAGAGTGACCAAGGCCAATAACAACCTTTTCATTCTAATTATTATGTATGTTGATAACAAGATAACTTTAGTAAAGAATAAGATGTGAAAACATTCCACTTAATTGAAATTTTGACTGTGAAAACAAACTCATAAACTTGTGATGTCAGTTAAGTACCTTAAAAAATGTTTTAACTTATATTTCCACATTTGAATATATTTAAATAACCAAATGGCTATTACTGATAAGCTCTTTAATATTTAGGTTTTATATAAATGACTTGAATAAATATACTTTCATGATTTTAGTTCCATAGGGACATTTTACATGTAAATTTTACTCTTGTGTAATTACATCACTTATATGTATGACTTTGCATTCAAAATGCAACAGTGTTTGTTCTGGTGAGATGTGGTTTCACTGAAAGTGTTCACTGAACAAAAAAAGGACAGAGCAGTGGTAAAGAGGATTCAGTGTAGAAGTGGAAAAAAGATACAGAGTGATCTGAGGAATCTATACAGAGCACCAATCCCTGATTCCAATCTATTCCTGAAATGAACCCCACACTTTGAAGCCCATAAAATTCTTCCATAAATTCTCCTTTTCAGTTAAGCTCACTGAAATTTCTTTTGTTACTTACATAGTAAAATGTCCAGCTAAATCATTTGCAATAGCAGTATTTTCAGGATTTCTGTAAGACGTCTCTACTTGCTCACCTCACATCTTCAAAGGGCTGCCGTCTACATTCCAACATGAAAAACCCATGGGAACATCATTTATTATATTCCATCAATGATTCAAAAGTATTGTGTATTGAGTTTGCCTTATAAGTGAACCATAATATTTTTTCACAGGCTTTTTGCTTTATTTGGAGTTTCTCTTTACACTGGCCTTTCTTCTGTTCCTAAGACATGCATGAATTTTAATTTCCAGGTTAGTCCAAAAGCTTCTATAGCCTACATTGATGTCTCTGAGGTAATCAGTGGGTGGACCCTAGTTTGACCATCATATTACTAAATCAAGGCTCAGGGGAACTTAACATCCTCTCTAACTCTGACTCTTAGGTAAGTATCTTAACGTCACTAGTTCCTTTTGCTCATCTGGAAAATGAAGACTACACAGTCATCTTACATGAGTGACTATTAAATAAAACTACACACATGGATTAAAGATGGCGGTGAGAGAGGTGAGACAAAGAAATCCTCCTAAAACCACATGCAATATAAACATATAGTTAATACAACTAATCCTAAAACAGCAACAGGAAAGAAGATGGCCCCAGAATGCATACACCCAGAAAAAACAAAAGACCTCATGAAACAGGGTAACATACCAAAGCCTTGATCTGGTAGGACGCAAGCCCTTCCCCCACCCCAGCTCACCAGCAGGAGGAAGAGAAACTGAGCAGGACCGGGTGGAAGCATAGGACGGCTGAAGACCCAGCCCTGGATATCTGCTTTGGGAGCATGAACCTACATTGCATAGTGCACTGGAAATTAGTGGGGTTGGAAAGCTGAGACAAGTGGAACACATGGAGACACTGAGATTCCAGCCGTTCATGGAAAACAGGGATCCACATTTGGCTGCTCTGGAACACAAGAAAGGCAGGCAATCTGAAAGAATTCCTAACAGTGAGAGGGCTGCTAAAGGGGCAAGGACTGCGCAGAGATTGCAGCTCAGGAGAAAGGATAGGTGGAAAAGATTGTCTGGGGGCACTCAACACAGCAGATCGGGAATGTTCAGGAGCTTCAGGTGCTCCATTCCCCTGACTGGCTCTGAGGCCCTTCACCATGACACGCAGCCTGCTACACCTTTCACCTGGCCTGTTGGCACCAGTTCACAAACCGGCAGTCTCTGCCCTGGCATCAGGCCACCCAGAGGGAGGCCCCACTTATAGGAGCTACAAATGCAAAGCACACAGGCTTACACCTGTGTGCTTGTCCCACTGGTTCTGATGGTGGAGAAAGGCACAGCAGCTGGGAAGCAGGAAACAGCTCTTTCCTCACCCCAGGCACCAGCGCTGCTCCCTACAATCTTCAACATCATTCCAGGGGCTGAACAGATACAGAGAGTAGAGATACTGGGCACTAGAGGGCGCCACATACAAATATGAAACGTCAAAGGAACCTGGTTTGAACCAAAATACCCACAAACACCAGAAAAAGTACCAAGTGAGAATGAACTCATCAATCTTCCTAAAAGAGAGTTCAAAATAAAAATCATAAACATGCTCTTGGAGGTACAGAAAATATTCAAGAACTCAGGGACGAATTGAGGACAGAGATTCAATCATTGAGAAATTCCATATCTGAAATGACACATACAATGGAGGGATTTAAAAGCAGATTAGATGTAGTAGAAGAGATAGTAAATGGAATAGAAATTAGACAAGATGAATACAAAGAAGCTGAGGCATAGTGAGAAAAAAGGATCTCTAGGAATGAAAGAATATTGAGAGAACCGTGTGACCAATCCAAATGGAACAATATTCACATTATAAGGGCAGCAGAAGAGAAAGAGAGAGAAAAAGGGATAGAAAATGTGTTTGAGGAGGTAATTGCTGAAAACTTCCCAATCTGGGGAAGGAGATAGTCTCTCAGGCCATGGACGTGCACAGATCTCCAAACACAAGGGACCCATGGAAGACAACACCAAGACATATAATAATTAAAATGGCAAAGATATTGGATAAGGACAGAGTATTAAAAGCATCCAAAAAGGGAAAAAAGATCACATGCAAAGGAAAACCCATCAGACTTCTCAACAGAAACCTTACAGGCCAGAGGGAGTGGCATGATATATTTAAAGCAATGAAACAGAAGAGCATCAAACCAAGAATACTCTACCCGGTAAGATTATCATTTAAATTTGAAAGAAGGATTAAACAATTTTCATAGAAGCAAAAGCTGAGAGAATTTACCTCCCAAAACCACCTCTACAGTGTATTTTGGAGGGACTGCTATACATGGAAGTGTTCCTAAGCCTAAATAGCTGTCACCAGAGGAAATAAACCACAGTAAAGAGAGTAGAACAATTAATTACCAAGCAAATACAAAATCAAAACAACTAACCCCAAACTCAGTCAGGGGATAGAAAAAGAGTACAGAAGAACATATCTAATATATAAACAATGGAGGAGGGAGAATAAGAAGGAAAAAAATTTGAAACCATTAGGTTGTGTTTGTAATAGCATATTAAGTGAGTTAAATTAGACTGTTACATAGTAAGGGAATTACCCTTGAACCTTTGGTAACCAGGAATCTAAAGCCTGCAATGGCAATAAGTACATACCTACCTATAATCACACTAAATGTAAATGATCTGAATGCATCAATCAAAAGACATAGATTCACTGAATGGATAAAAAAGAAAGGCCAGTCTATATGCTGCCTACAAGAGACTAACTTCAAATCCAAAGGTATACACAGACTAAGAGTGAAGGGATGGAAAAAGATATTTCATGCAACTAAAGGAGAGAAAAAAGCAGGAGTTGCAGTACATGTATCAGACAAAAGACACTTCAAAACAAAGAAAGTAACAAGAGAAAAAGAAGGACATTACATAATGATAAAGGGGTCAATCCAACAAGAGGATATAAATACCCAACACAGGACCACCTACATATGCGAAACAAATACTAACAGAATTAAAGGGAGAAATAGAATGCAATGCATTCATTTTAGGAGACTTCAACACACCACTCCCTCCAAAGGATAGATCAACCAGACAGAAAATAAGTAAGAAGACAGAGGCACTGAAGAACACACTACAACAGATGGACCTAATGGACATTTACAGAACACTCCATCCAAAAGCAACAGGATATACATTCTTCTCAAGTGCATATGGAACATTTTCAAGAACAGATCATTTACTAGGCCACAAAAAGAGCCTCAGTAAATTAAAAAAGATTAAAATGGTACCAACCAGCTTCTCAGATCACAAAGGTATGAAACTAGAAATATATTGTGCAAAGAAAACGAAAAAGATCAGAAACACATGGAGACATAAAAACATTATCCTAAATAAACAATGGATCACTGATCAAATAAAAACAGAGATCAAGCAATATATGGAGATGAATGACAACAATAATTCAACACCTCAAAATTTGTAGGATGAAGTGTAGGCCATGCTAAGTGGGAAGTATACAGCAATACAGGCCTCAGTCAGGAAAGAACAATCCCATATGCACAGTTGAAACTCACAATTAATGAAACTAGAAAAAGAACAAATGAGGCCTGAGGTCAGTAGAAAGAGGAGAAACAAATAAAGATTAGAGCAGAAACAAATAAAATCAAGAGGAATAAACCAATAGAAAGAAATAATGAAAGCAGGACCTGGTTCTTCCAGAAAATAAACAAAATAAATAAACACCTAGCCAGAGTTATCAAGAAAAAAAGAGAGTCTACAAACATAATCAGAATCAGAAATGAAAAAGGAAAAATCACTACAGACACTATCAAAATACAAAGAATTTTTAGAGAGTACTATGAAATTATATGCTAACAAACTGGATAACCAAGAAGAAATTGACAACTTTCTGGAAAAATACAACCTTACAAGGCTAACCCAGAAAGAAACAGAAAATATGAACAGACCAATTACCAGTGACAAAATTGAACTGACAATCAGAAAACTACCTAAGAACAAAATCCCTATACCAGATGGCTTCACTGCTGAATTTTATCAAACATTTATTGAAGACCTAATACATATCTTCCTTAAACTTTTCCAAAAAGTAGAAGAGGAGGGAATACTTCCAAACTCATTCTATGAGGCCAACATCACTCTAATACCAAACCAGGCAAAGACACCACAAAAACATAAAATTACAGACCAATATCCCTGATAAACATAGATGCAAAAATACTCAACAAAATATTAGCAAACCTAATTGAAAAAAACATCAAAAAGATCATCCATCATGATCAAGTAGGATTTATTCCAGGGATGCAAGGATGGTACAATATTAGAAAATCCATCATCCACCACATCAACAAAAAGAAGGACAAAAACACATGATCATCTCCAGATATGACAAAAAAGCATTTGACAAAATTCAACATCTATTCATGATAAAAACTCTCACCAAAATGGGTAGTGAGAGAAGTACCTCAACATAATGAAGGCCATATATGACAAACCTACAGCCAACATCATATTTAACTATGAGAAGCTGAAAGCCTTTCCTTTAAGATCAGGAACAAGACAAGGATGCCCACTCTCTCGAATTTTATTCAACATAGTTCTGGAAGTCCTCACCACGGCAATCAGACAACACAAAGAAATAAAAGGCATCTAGATTGGTAAAGAAAACGTTAAACTGTCACTGTTTGCAGATGACATGATATTGTACATAAAAAACCCTAAGGAATCTACTCCAAAACTACTAGATCTAATATCTAAATTCAGCCAAGTTGCAGGATACAAAATTAATACACAGAAATCTGTTGCATTCCTATACACTAACAATGAACTAGCAGAAAGAGAAATCAGGAAAACAGTTCCATTCACAATTGCATCAAAAAGAATAAAATACCTTGGAATAAACCTAACCAAGGAAGTGAAAGACATATACTTTGAAAATTAGAAGACACGCAAGAGAGAAATTAAAGAAGACACCAACAAATGGAAACATATTCCATGCTCATGGATAGGAAGAATTAATATTGTCAAAATGGCCATCCTGCCAAAAGCAATCTACAGATTCAATGCATACCCTATGAAAATACCAGCAGCATTCTTCAATGAACTAGAGCAAATAGTTCTAAAATTCATATGGAACCACAAAAGACCCTGAATAGCCAAAGCAATCCTTAGAAGGAAGAATAAAGGGGGGCGGGGGTAATTACGCTCCCTGACTTCAAGCTCTACTACAAGGCCACAGTAATCAAGACAATTTAGTACTGGCACAAGAACAGAACCATAGACAAATGGAACAGTCTAAAGAGCCCAGATATAAAACCAAGCATATATGGTCAATTAATATATGATAAAGGAGCCATTGGACATACAATGGGGGAATGGCAGCCTCTTCAACAACTGGTGTTGACAAAACTGGACAGACAGCTACATGCAAGAGAATGAAACTGGATTATTGTCTAATCCCATACACAAAAGTACATTTGAAATGGATTAAAGAACCAGTTGTAATTCATGAAACCATAAAACTCTTAGAAAAAAACATAGGCAAAAATCTCCTGAATATAAACATGACCAACTTTTTCCTGAATGCATCTCCTCAAGCAAGAGAAATAAAAGCAGAAATGAACACAATGCGACTACATCAAACTAAAAAGCTTCTGTAAAGCGAAGGACACCATCAACAGAACAAAAAGGCATCTTACAGTATGGGAGAGTATATTTGTAAGTGACATATCCAACAAGGGGTTAACATCCAAAAAATATATAAAGAACTCACATGGCTCAACAACCAAAAAGCAAATAACCTGATTAAAAAAAGAGCAGAAAATATGAAAAGACAGTTTTCCAAAGAAGAAATTCAGATGGCCAACAACCACATGAAAAGGTGCTCCACATTGCTAATTATCAGGGAAATGCAAATTAAA